>DF368615.1:0-10557 GCA_000787875.1 Solanum virginianum
GGTGCCCCTATCGGGTATCAGTCATGGCCCATAGGTTGGGTCGTGACAGAAACATTGTACCTATGAACTAGATTTGGGACCCCATCTACTGCACAAAGATTCTTTATTTTTTTCTATAAATAGGCTTTCATTTTGTAAAGAGGGACATAGTTTTTTTTTGAAGTATAAGTTTCTTTAAATTCCCTTTCTCTTTGTAAAGTTCTTGCTTTGTGAATAAAAGTTCACTAGTCGTATTATTTTAGACCTGGAATACCAACGTCTCAAGGTATTATTTTACAAATTTACTTTTAATACTTTTATTTCTCTCTCTCCAGTCGTGACTATGTCCTGCTAAAAGATTCACATTTATGTTGAATATCTAACTTCTCTTTGCATAATAATCATGAAAGGCCCAGACTTTATCTAAATATAAAAAGGTTTTTACTATAGTTTTTTAGCTTCGTTCCAAGATGGTGGTACAGTCAAATTTACTTCTGTTGGCTTTACCTTAGTGGCTACGTCTAGCAAGCCGTGACTTTAAAGTCCGTTAAAAGTTTTGTTCAAAGGGTATCTTCTTTCATGGTTAGAACCACTTTTGACACCCAATTTTGACTCCCTATATTTAATTAGCTAAGCATCCATGAGAAAATAAATGTTTTTACAAAAATAAAATAAAATAAAATAAGATTTTTATGAAATATTTTTACTATTACTACTAATGTTATTATTATAATATTATTATTATTACTACTTTTGTTATTACTATTATTTTAATAAATTATTTATTTTTTTATTCGATAAATTATTTTATGGATATCATTTCTTACAAAGATAAATATTAAAAAATAAATATTTACTACTGGCTTTAACATTTTTGAGAAATTTATGACAAACATTAATTTTTTCATAATAATTTAGAATGATTAATTTTGTCAAAATAATTAATCTTGCAAAATAACTATCTTAATTTGTTTAACTTTGGCTATTTAATAAATAATTTGATCATATTTTAAATAAGCTATTTGGGCAAAAAACATGGCAATCCAACCCTCTCAAAATCAGCCAATCCGCACACGCCGCCACGTAGGAAGCACAAGGATTGTGCTTCTTCATGTCAAATCCTGACCCTCCATTTCAATCCAATGGTCCTAACTAATTCAACCTTTTATTATTATTATTATTATTATTATTATTATTATTATTATTATTATATTTATTTATTCTTGATTTATTTGAACTGTTCGATCAAACGATTTAGTCCTTTATTCTAATAGCAGTTCGTACAACTGTGAATATGGATGAATAATTATAGTTGAATATGGTTAGAATTAATAAATTTTTCTCTCTAACCAAGGACAATTCAACGTCCCTCATGCTCCTTCTCCCTTCCCCACGAAGAAGAACAACTTTTCAGCTTGCTTTTCCCTTTTCCCCAATGACCCATCTTCTCCAATTTCCCCAAAAGAACTTAAACCCTAGCCCATAATCTTCTTCCTCTCCTTTCCTCACCACCAAAAATGACAGTCACTACATCACCCTGCGCCACCCCGTTACTTTTCTCTGCCACCATTAGCCGTGTCTCCAAACTCGTCTTCCTTTTAACCACGATTTTTTTGATATATTCGGGGGACAAAGACAAGAGCGGAGCAACCTTTCAAATCTCCAACCTGAAAAGAAGATTTTCTTCAAGATTCTTGTAACCATGGTATGGCACAACATTCCTTGTTGATTTGTGGAGTTTCAAATAAATAGAGCCATGAAGAACTGATCAGAGACACCAAGAAACGAGAGAAAAAATCAGAAAAACAGAGAAGAGACACCAAGAAACAAGAGAAAAAAATCAAAAAATAAAGAAAAGGCATGAGTTAAGAAGAGGAAAATCATCATAGAAACCATTTGCTAGCAATTCAAGAACTATTTCATCTCTCTTTTCTTCGGTCCCAGTAGTTGAGTTTGAGTTTGAAAAAGAGTTTTCACTTGATGTTGAAGTCCTCATTTGCTACTTCATAAAAAGTAATACCCTCATTCAAGTCTCTTTGTCTCCGTAGATGATGTGTGTGCTGTTATAGTTCTGGATTGCTATTAGCTGTTTGAATAATGATGCTTAAGTCGATACATTTTGAAGTTACTATGTTTAATTAAGTTTACTGTCAATGTCTTCTTTGTTCACTGTTAAGTAGCGAAGAATCAGGTTAGGGTTGAAATGATTTTGTTCCTCAAAACGCATTTTGTGAAGGTTCAAATTCTAGTTCATTATATCTCGTTTGATGTTAGTTCTATTTTTTCAAACTCGCGCCTACTGAGTCTTTTACTGATTTATCATGATTTATTTAAGCTTGTCCATTTCCTTCCCTTCCTGGAATCTTTGGTTTTACTTGAACACTTACTCATGTAATTTATCTTCTTGATTTTGCTTTGAAGTTTCTTTGTTTACTTGAAGTTACCAGCTAGAGGCTAAATGTTTTGTCATGCAAGTATGTTAAGTTTCATAAAAAATGGTCGAGCTCATCTATATTCTTTTTACGATGTTGTTTCACATTGTTAAAACTAAGAAGTTAACTTTCCCAGTTAAGTATGTCATATTCATTCTTTTAAGTTATGATAAAATCATGGCCATCTTTACTCTAATATGCACTGATATGCCTTTGTTGCATTAAGAACCATCAATAAATGAGTCACCTATATTATGTTGTTTTAAATGGTCATAAATTACTTCATTCTTACGTATGTACTAGGCCCTTTACTTTAATATTTAGTTGCTTCTCAGCGGCTTTAGAAGGATTGAAATTAGTTTAACTTGCAATGTAGCAGCTGATTTATTTATGTGATGTAGTTCATAAGTAAGATGTCATTTGGTTTAGTAAGTAAAATACTTGTCTATTTGGAATCTCTTAAAAATCCCCTTTTTGGCTAAATCTCCTCATAGACTGTTGTATGTTTCAAATTACAAGCCGTTCAACTTTAAGGTTGCCTAACTCTTACATTGGCGTGAATCCTTCCAGATTTGTTCTGGTCATATGCTATATGCCTGAAGTTCGCATTAGTTTCTTGGGTCCTCTGTCTACTGTTGGGTTTAATAGCAGTTTGTATCGGTTCTTCTCATCTCCGTTTTAAGTTCTATTCGTAATTCGTTTGTTGGGCTGTGATTTGTGTCTCATATTCAAATCGGTATATGCAGATACATATGAAGCATTCTGAACTATGTTAAGCTCTTTATCTATTGTTAAGCGATGATCAATCAATTGACTGATTTTTGCTTCGTTGTGTCACCATAGCCTTATTTTTCCCTTGATGAGCACTGTTTTGATTTTAAAATGAAGCCCAGTTATTGGCCGATTCCAAACTAACGTTATAGTAAGAATATTGTTTAACAATCCTGATTTATAGCATACCATAAGTTACAGATGTTTTGAAAGTCACGATCATCTAAAGGTTAGGTTAGCTACTCTTTATTCATCTTGATTAATGTTTCAGTTTCAAGGTGGTTTTGTGCAGGTTTGTTTTGGATAATGGGATGAATGGATACATATGTCTATTATTAGTTAGTCCTTTATTCTAATAGCAGTTCGTACAACTGTGAATATGGATGAATAATTATAGTTGAATATGGTTAAATGCCCAATCCCCTCTTTAAATTACCTACTGTTTTCCCATGGCTCTTGTGCATGCCAATAGTTATAGTTTGAAATAGGTTATTTTTGTTTTCTGGGAGCTGGAGTTCTATATTTAAAACTCGTTTTGGCCCAATATATGGGCCAGCAGCTATTAGGATCATCACCACGCTTGGAGTCTCGTAAATTAAAAGTCAACATTTCTTGGCTTTCTTCGTCACCGTTTAATTACATTTCCTCATACAAGTCGATTAATATTTTCTTTATGTGAATGTTGATACCTTAGCTAACTTTCTTTTGTTGTTTGAATATCGTGTTGTGAATTAGTATTATTTGCTAATAAATCTAGCATTGATATTTATACACTTGGACAAATTTTATGACCATTCAAAAGCTCTCTTTTTGAAATAAGTCAAAATTCTAAAAAAACAAAAGATAACTAGAGTACTACGCTATTTTTCTAACCATTTGAGATTTATGATTTTTCTTAACAGGTTCAATAATACAAGGTATGTTTATGTATACGTTATACACAAGGTATATATTTTATCTTAATTTTTTCTATACTGGATATATCATTTTGTACAAGTCATATTAACATTCTTATTTTATTATTGTAACACCTCATGAAATTACTGAAATGCCCTCAAATGTATCATGCGTGCAATACGTCTTTCAAAGCTCCCTCGGTGGATTTCTTCAGGTCATTTCCCACTAAGCGATTTATATGAATCATTAATTTTCCTTTCATGGAGTTTCTCCCTTATTCATATAATTCCGTATTTCAAAAAAAATGTTTTCGTTTTGTGATTACCGTAGAAAATCGAGTCAGAAAATGGTCTCGACCCAATTTAAGAGCAACTGGGTTGAAAAATAAAATTCCACAAAATCGCAAAACAGTGAGTAATCCCCGCCCCTGGCGCGACGCGGAAGAGGCGCGGAGATGCACTTGTTTGTTTTTCTTAATTTTTGATGAGAAATTATGATTTTTGAGAAAACGCAAAAATACACTGGTCGGCGCCCCTAGCGCAGCGCGAACAGGTGTACATTTTTTTTTAAAAAAATTCTTTTATTACAGAAAGGGTATTGTGGTCTTTCTCAACCCATTTTTAAGTCTAAAAACGTGTTTTAAAGGTCGTTTTAAGCGAAAGGGGTTCAAAACCCATTAATTTTTCTAAGCTTTCAACGGGAGTTCTGAGAGAGGAGAAGAACAGAGAGTTGAGGGTTTCATCATTCCCGTGCAAATTCTTGAAGGAAAGTTAGAAAATTTTCATCCCAGGTATGTAAAGGCTACCCAGAACATGAAATTGTTCTTCCATGTGCCCAATGTGTAGATTAAGTTATAAATTGTGAGTTGATAGGTCTTGAGTTTAAGTTCTTGAATGTTTTCTTGAAATTTATCTTTAATCTTATATTTTATGTTAAATTGATGGTCATCATATTTTAGTGAACTATTTACATGTATTATTATGTGATTATACAATACCCTATATGAATCCTCTATTAAAGACTTTAAGAATGAATATAGGAGTAATGCCTAGAGCCTTGATTATCTGAATGTGATAATTGATGGAGTCTGAGTCTTGAGATGAGTACTATGATGGCTAAAATAGATGAAGTTAATATTCTTAAGGTTTAAATGAGATTGAGATAGAGTTTGAAAAGAAGAATTTATTTCTTGAGTTGATAGAATGATAGATGAGATGAAGTCCCTGCTTGAGAGGGGGGTTGGTTGTATAAACAGCCTGACATTGATAGACTTATGAGCATATTGAATCTTGAGAGAAGTATTAGCACTAAAATGGTAAGAATGAGTCCCACTCGCACTTATTAACTTCGTGGCCAGCGCAGGAAAGGATTGGACCGTGAAAGCGGATGTTTTCTTGCCCCGCAGAGGGCTTGAAAGACTTCTTTTGGGATCCCCGACAGACTCGTCCTGTACCCGATAAGGTACTGGGCGGATGTGGCAGCGATATCTCTTTGTGGTATCATCACTGGGCTCATAGATGGTGGTTGTCGGTTATAAAAACTCCCAAATAGGTTTTTTGTTGATAGTACTCTCAGACTGATGTGATTGTGTGATGTCTTGATGGATAATGAGGTGATAGAGTCTTGTCCTTTACTCTGAGTTGAGGATGAGTGATTGATGAGCGATTGTTATCTTATATTATTTATTTTAGACCGTTTTACATATAATACATTCCACGTACTAACGTTCATTTGGTGCTGTATCATTTTATGATGCAGATTCTGTAGACAGAGGACTTCAGCAGTCCAATCTCCATGCACTAACGCTCCATTGGCGCTACATTATTTTATGATGCAGATTCTGTAGATAGAGGACTTCAGCAGCCTAATCGTTGAGGTTCACAGATTGCCAACAGAGACTTGGTGAGTCCTCCCTTGCTTTCGGTGGACATGTTTATCTTTTCATTTATGTTAACTTATTTCATTAGACTGTGGTAGCCATGACCTGTTATGGTACCTTCCTAGCTGATAGTTATAGAGGCTTCGTAGACATAGACAGTTGATTGTTGATGTCGGGATTGTTTATTTCCCATCTCTTTTCTATTGGGACACTTCTTTTGTTCTTTATATAATGGTGATTGTGGTAGCCCATTGACAGTCTATTAATCTCTTTATATCTTCTGCATTTGAGTTTATTGAACGAATGCTGATGAGACTAGGTGGTCCGCTTGGGGATTAACAATAGTTTTCGAGTGCCAGTTACGTCTAGGATACCCTCCAGGGGCATGACAAACTTGGTATCAGAGCCCAGATTTCAAGTGTCCTAGGGAGTCTACGAAGCTGTGTCTAGTAGAGTCTTGTTTATGGGTGTGTTGTGCACCACACTTCATAAGCAGGAGGCTATAGGACATTAGGAAGTGTTACCCTTCTTTTATGATCTAGACCCATGCGATAGAGCTTAACTTTATGGAAATCTCGTTTTAACTTGTGCGTTATACGTTTACAGAGAATGCCGCCAAAAAGAATAGCTGCACAGAGAGATGCCCCAGCCCCAGTTGCTAAAATGCTCAACTCGAGGCCCCAGTTCAAATTGAGGTTAGGAGACGGGGATGCCCCGTTAGGACTATTACGGTCCCACTGGCCTGCTCAGCCCCAGGCAGCTCCTACTACCGAGGTAGAATTTAGGGGAGCCATCACCATGCTGACAAAATTGGTGGCCTCCCAGGGAAACAGTCAAGGTTTCCAAGCTCCTAGCTCTAGCTCAAAGAAGCCCTCGGCTGCAACCCGATGAACCCGACAGTGTAGAAAGTGGAAGAGGGCCTACAGAACTTCATCGATGAAATGTATAAGGTTCTGAAGGCGATGCATGTTAATGAGATTGAGGGAGTCAAAGTTGCCTCCTACAAACTGAAGGACGTTGCTAACTTGTGGTACAATTAGTGGGAGGAGAGTAGAGGTGAGAGTGCGGAGCCTGCAGCCTGGGAGGAGTTTGAGACAACCTTTCTTGATCATTTCTTTCCACAAGAGTTAAGGAAGGTGAAGATAGATGAGTTTGTGAATCTAAAATAGAGAGGGATGACAGTGAAAGAGTACAACCTTAAGTCATTAAGTTGTCTAGGTATGCTCCAGAGATGGTGAAAGACATGAGGACGAGTATGAGGAAGTTTGTGCCTGGTCTGGGAAGATATGTGCAGAAAGAGTGTAACGCAGCCTTACTGATTCTGGACATGGATATCACTAGACTTATAGTGTATTTCCAATAGACATAGTAGGACAAAAAGAAAGATAGAGAAGTGCATATGAGCAGAAAGGCGAAATCAGTGGGATATGACCCTAGCCCGCAGGGACAAAATAAGGGCGACAATTCCTACTTTCATAGAAGATCATCTCATCTAGCATAATCTATAGCGAGTGCGCTCGTTTAGCTAAACAGGTATGATCAAAAAACTCATAGGTATCAGAATTTTAGGGCTCCTGGTGCCCAATTTCAGGCCAGTGTGACCTAAGGCATGAGGGGAAAGCCACCTTGTGGAAGTATGGTAAGCTTTATCTGGGAGAGTTCCATGTGGGAAGAGATGTTTGTTATTTATGTGGACAGGCTGGTCACTTTAGTTATGAGTGTCCAGAGAGAAGACGAGGTGAGGGGAGCAATAGACCCCAATCATCAACAGCCTCTCCAACGAGCAATCAGCAGAGAGGTGCTACTGCTAGTACACGAGGTGGGACAAACCGCCTTTATGTCATGGGTAATCAACAGGACCAGGAGGCTGCACCAGACGTGGTTACGGGTATGCTTTGAGTCTTTATCTTTGATTGCTATGCATTAATTGATATGGGTGCCACCTTATCTTTTGTGACCCCTTATGTGGCTAGTAAGCTTAGGGTTCTTCCAGAGTGTTTGCTTGAACCTTTTGTTGTTTTTACTCCTACTGGTGAGTCTATCTTAGCTGAGAGAGTTTACAGGGGTTGTGTAGTGTCTATTTATCATAGGAACACCTTAGCTGACTTGGTAGAGTTGGAGATGGTTGACTTTGATATAATAATGAGCATGGATTAGCTTCACGCCTCCTATGCTTCTGTTGATTATAGAATCCAAATTGTTAAGTTTCAATTCCCTAATGAGCCTGTTTTAGAGTGGAGAGGGAGTTCTGTTGCCCCAAAGGGCAAATTTATTTCTTATCTTAGAACTAGAAAGCTGATTTTCAAAGGTTGTATTTACCACTTTGTGAGAGTTAAATCTAATAATGTTGAACCTTCTACTCTTGAGTCAGTCCCTATTATAAATACATTTCCCAAGGTGTTTCCTGATGATCTTCTCAGAGTCCTTCCCGATAGAGAGATTGACTTTGGGATCGATGTTCTTCCCGAGACAAAACCCATTTCAATTCCACCTTATAGAATGGCCCCCGCAGAGTTGAAAGAATTGCAAGAACAGTTGAAAGACTTACTATAGAAAGGTTTCATAAGGCGTAGTGTCTCACCTTAGGGTGCTCCTGTCCTATTTATGCGTAACAAAGATGGGTCTCTCAGAATGTGTATAGACTACCAACAGCTGAACAAGGCTACTATAAAGAATAAATATCCTCTTCCCAGGATAGATGATCTATTTAACCAACTTCAGGGTGCTACTTGTTTCTCCAAGATAGACCACAGATCGGGTTATCATCAATTGAAGGTGAGGGAAAGTGGTATTACAAAGACAACCTTTAGGACACGGTATGGCCACTTTGAATTCTTGGTCATGTCCTTCGGATTGACAAATACACCCGCAGCTTTTATGGACTTGATGAATACGGTATTCAGACTGTATCTTGATATGCTCATGATTGTGTTTATTGATGATATTCTGGTATACTCAAAGATGAAGAGGAGCATGTTAATCACCTTAGAGTGGTTTTGCAAACACTCAAAGATCATGAGCTGTATGCAAAATTCTCGAAGTGTAAGTTTTGGCTCAAGTCTGTGGCTTTCTTGGGCCTTGTTATTTTGGGAGAGGGTATTCGGATGGATACTCAGAAGATTGAAGCGGTTAAGAACTGGCCTAGACCGTCTTCTCCGACAGAAATAAGAAGCTTCTTGGGTTTAGTAGGCTACTGTCGCAGATTTGTTGAAGGTTTCTCTTCTCTGTCAGCCTCATTGACTAAGCTAACTAAGAAGATGGACAAATTTTAGTGGTCTGAGGCATGTGAAAAGAGTTTTAAGGAGTTGAAGACTAGATTGACTACAACACCAGTGTTAACTTGCCAGACAGGATGGGAGACGAGTACAACCTTAAGTCATTAAGTTGTCTAGGTATGCTCCAGAGATGGTGAAAGACATGAGGACGAGTATGAGGAAGTTTGTGCCTGGTCTGGGAAGATATGTGCAGAAAGAGTGGTAGAGAGGGAAGGTGATAGCTTATGCCTCTACACAGCTTAAGATCCATGAGAAAAATTATCTGACTCATGATCTCGAGTTGGCAGCGGTAGTATTCGCACTTAAGATTTGGTGCCACTATTTGTATGAAGTACATGTGGACGTGTTCACAAGAGCTTGCAATACATGTTCAGCCAGAAAGAGCTCAACCTGCGATAGAGAAGATGGCTGGAGTTGCTCAAGGATTATGATATGAGCATTTTCTACCACCCAGGTAAGGCTAACATTATTGCTGATGCTCTTAGCAGGATGTCTATGGGTAGCACTGCCCATGTGGAGGAAGGAAAGAGAGAACTAGTTAAGGAAGTACACAGATTGCCTCCACTAGGAGAGCAACTTGAGGAGAACAACGAAGGCAGGGTCAATGTTCAGAATGGCTCTGCTTCATCCTTAGTGTAGGAGGTGAAAGAGTAGCAAGACCAAGACCCTGTCTTATTCCAATTGAAAGAAGCGGTTCACAAACAGAAGGTGATGGTTTTCTCTAAAGGAGGAGATGGGGTGTTAAGGTATCAAGAAAGATTGCGTGTGCCTGATGTTGATGATGTTTGATATAGGGTCATGGCCGAAGCTTATAGCTCTAGATATTCCATTTAACCCAGATCTACTAAGATGTACCACGACTTGAGGGAAGTATATTAGTGGAACGAGATGAAGAAAGACATTGTTGAATTTGTATCCAAGTTCCCCAATTATCAACAGGTTAAGGTTGAACATTAACGACCGTGTGAGTTAACACAAAACTTTAAAATTTTAGAATGAAAGTGGGAGACAATCAACATGGATTTCATCACTGGCTTACCAAGATCTCGAAAGCAGCATGATTCGATTTGGGTGATTGTTAATAGGATGAAGAAATCAACCCACTTTTTGGCAGTTAAGACAACTTACACTGCTGAAGAGTATGCCCGATTGTATATTCGTGAGATTGTGAGGTTGCATGGGGTTCCCTTGTCCATCATCTTAGACAAAGGAGCTCAATTCGCCTCTCAATTTTAGAGATCTTTCCCGAGGGGTTTGGGTAATAAGGTGAATTTGAGCATAACTTTTCACCCTCAAATAGATGGGTAGGCAGAGCGCACTATTC
>DF368611.1:1345-16650 GCA_000787875.1 Solanum virginianum
AATTTTACGGGTTTCCTTGACCAACCAAACCTTCTACGACTCTTGGGGGATCCCATATACCAAGCTCCAAGCCTTATAATTGAAGAAGAAGCAAAAATCACAAATTTTTTTGTGAAGTTACTGTTCAAACCCGAGAAGAGATGTACTGTTCACTCAAAGGGCTGATTTTTTCTAAGTATGGGAATGTTTTGTTCTTCCTTGAACCTATATAGGTATATATAATACCCTTGGCCCACATATTAACAAACCTCTACCAAGATTCCAATTAAAAAACTCTTCAAAAGCACACTTAAGTGTCAAATGCCCTAAAAAATAACACCAACATACGGGTTCTAACACAAAGCATACTCGTAACTACATTTTGTGCTACCTCTCAATCTTGATGATTACCCATAACATAAAAATGGTTTGTCCCACCTCCTGTACCTATAGTAGCACCCCTCTGATGACTGCCAGCTAGGGGTGCTGTAGAGGACAGTGCTCTATTGGTTCCTTCACCTCGTCTCCTCTTCGAGCAATCATACTGAAAGTGACCAGTCTACCCATATAAGTAACAAAAATCTTTTCCCACACGGCACTTATCCAGATGGAGTTTACCACACTTATCACAGGGCAATTTTCCCTGCGTACGTTGAGTCACACTAGCTTAGGATTAAGAACCCTGGGCCCTGTAATTCTGGTGACCATAAGACTTCTGATCATACCTGTAGTGTTAGACAGGTGCGCTCGCTGCAGAGGGTGCATAGTGAAAGACCCCTTCTGAAAGTAGGATTTATCACCCTTATTCTGTCTCGTCTAGCTAGGCTCATGCCCTGCTGATTTTGCTTTCCTGCTCATCTACTCATCTTTGTCTCTCTTTTTATCTTCCTCAGTTTGCTGGGGATATACCATAATCCTGGAAATGTGCATACTTGGGATCAACAATGCTGCCTTGCGTTCCTTCTTCACATGTCTGCCAAACCCAGACACAAACTTCCTTGCCTTCATGTCTTGGACCATCCCCGGAGCATATTTGGACAACTTAATGAACTTGAGGTTGTACTCCTTAACAGTCATCCCCTCTTATCTTAAGTTCATGAACTCTTCAACCTTTGCCTCCCTCAACTCTTGGGGAAAGAAGAGGTCAAGGAAAGCAGCCTCAAACTCATCCCACTCCATAGGCTCAACATCTTTACCTCTACTATCCTCCCATTGGTTGTACCAGACATTTGACACATCTTTCAGATGGTAGGGTGCAAGCTCTACCCCTTTAATCTCATTAGCATGCATGGCCCTCAAGACCTTACACATCTCGTCAATGAAGTTTTGCGGGTCCGCATCTACCTTTGACCCCGTATAGACTGGTGGGTTCATCCGTAGGAAGTCTCTGAGCTTGGTTGTAGCCATGGACTCCTGTGAGCTGGAACTAGGAGCCTGAGGACCTCAACTGTTACCCTGGTAGGCCACTAGCTGAGTAAGCATGGTAATAGCTCCACTAAACTCTACCTCAGAGGTGGGGGCTGGTATAGCTATGCATGGGCGCCTGTGGGACCTCAGCAGTCCTGGCAGGTCGACCCCGTCTCCTCATCCCTGTCTGAGTAGGGACCTTTGGTTGGGAATTCTCAACAGTTGGGGCTGAGGCATCTATCTAAGCAGTAGTTCATTTTGGAGGCATATTCTGCAAACGTGTAACGCACGACTTAGAACAAGAATTTCATAAAGTTAAACTCTACCGCACGAACTCAGATCAGTGAAGAAGGGTGACACTTCCTAATGTCTTATAGCCTCCTGCTTATGAAGTGTGTTGCACAACACACCCATAAATATGACTCTATTAGATGCGGCTTCATAGACTCCCTAGGACACTTAAACTTTGTGCTTTGATACAAAGTTTGTCACGCTTAGGGTACCCTGGCGTAACTGGCACATACAGACTATTGCTAACCCCCGAGCGAACCACCTGGCATCATCTCATCCATACAATCATACATCAGCGGAAGACATCTGAACTAGAAATCAAACAACAGCGGGCTATGCTATCTCATCACATCTACATCAGGAATAAGGGCCATAGGCCACAAGACTAGTCATTAACGTCTATCACATAAAATAGAATTAAAGGAAATCAGTTTAGAAAGGGGGAAGGACCCCAACATCAAAACATCATCTCTACGTCTATGTCTATGAAGCCTCTATCTCTGTAAGTCTAAGAAGGTACCATGACAGGACATGGCTATTACTAACTCATACAGAAATAACTGAAACATGTGAAAATGAAATAAAGGGTATCCTCCGAATGCAGAGGAGGACTCACCAATCTCTGGCAACACGAAACTCTAAACCTCAATGAGTTGTCTGCTGAAGTCGTCTGTCTATTGAATCTTTATCATGAAACAATGTAAGGCCAAATGGCATCAGTATGTGGAATGTGCGGTATTTAAACAGGCTAAAAGTGAACAATATAGGCAGAATAATATGGAATAACATCAACTCATCAGGTACTCATG
The DNA here is from genome assembly GCA_000787875.1 of Solanum virginianum. Classification (NCBI taxonomy): domain Eukaryota; kingdom Viridiplantae; phylum Streptophyta; class Magnoliopsida; order Solanales; family Solanaceae; genus Solanum; species Solanum virginianum. The sequence continues at coordinate 3,832 of DF368611.1, forward strand.
TCATCTCAGAATAAGGAATAGACACCATCACATCAACATCAATCACGACTCATACCATCACATCGATACCAGAGTACTATCAAGATGCAACTTATCTTAGAGTTTTTCTAACCGACAACCATCACCTATGAGTCGTGATGATACTATCACGTATGATTTAGATAGTGATTCAAGTAAATCATTTAAACAAATAATTTAAGTTATGATGATCATCAATTCAAGAAAATATAAGTGATATAAAAATAGTTTTTCTGTAAAGTATTCACGAATTTTTGCAGACAGAACCTATCACCTTCAACTATCAACTTTCTACAATCAAAAGGGCACAAGGAGAACAATCCTATGCTTTGGGTAGCCTTACATACCTAGATGAAGAATTACTAAAGCTTCTTTAAGGAATTAGTCCTTAATTTAGGAATCCTCAAGCTCTCTCTTCTTTCTCCTTTAAGAACCTCGTTTAGAAGTTAAGAAAAATGATTTTTGAAACCCTTGACCTAATATAAACGACCCTTTAACATTTTTTTAGGACTTAGGATAGGTTGAGAAATGACCAAAAAGCTCTTCCCCTATTGAAAGAATAAAATTTGACTCTGAAATACCATGTCTGTGACGCACCAGGGGCGCGAACATGTGTATTTTCGCGAATTCTTGTTCTTTCCAATTTTGTCAAAAATTAAAAAAAAACGTAAGTGTCAGTCCGCGTACCTGTAGTGTTAGACAGGTGCGCTCGCTGCAGAGGGTGCATAGTGAAAGACCCCTTCTGAAAGTAGGATTTATCACAGTCCGCGTTCCGTCCGTGTCGTGCCACGATCATGGACTGACATTGTTTCTTAATTAAATAGTGAAAATTATTTTTCAACTCAGTTGCTCTATAATTGGATCGAGGCCATTTTTCCATTCAATTTTTTGCGTTGACCATAAATCCGGTCTTGGATTTTTCATTGGAGCTTGGGAAGACACGTTATTTTCATGATTACTTTCTAGGGGAATTTTAGTAATTTCGCAGGTTGTTACAAGCAAGAGATTAAAGCACACTTAAAAATTACCCTGAGATTAACTCCTCTTATCCATCACACCAAACGACCCCTTAGTTCCTAATTTACCCTCATCATTAATTATAGACATTTTCTAATTACAATTTTCAAGACGTTGTATTTTTTATATTCAAAGGATGATTTGGTAACATTACACTTATCATTTACTATTTCTTCATTTTTGTGTCAAGTCAATAGTGGTCAATTATTTTTGGATGGAGAGACTACCATAAAATTTTGCTTTAGGACACTGATTTTATTGAGAGAGCATTGTTGATATACATTCAAACACATGACAACTATTTATGATCTAAGTTATGCAGAATGCCGCATCCACATTGGATTCTCCGAAAATACATTATTTTTGGCAAATCCACATGCATCTGCTGACACTTTTGAAGAGTCCGAGCAACATAATTTATGATCTAAAGCAAGTTCCTCACATTTGATTTCTTAAAGATTAAAAATAAGTTTAAATATGAAAAAAAAAGCAACATTCTTATTGGAACATAAAATGAGCATCTTCATTATTACATAACAAATGAATCCAATAGTACAATATAATCAAAACAAACAACCAAATGACCCTTGAAACATTCACAGAATGCCGCATCCACATTGGATTCTCCGAAAATACATTATTTTTGGCAAATCCACATGCATCAGCATTTTTGGAAATTTTATAAACTACTCCTCTACATTGGAAGGACATTCTTCGAGAGACTTGAGCACATTTTTGCTAGCAATCTTTTTGGCCATTAATTTATCTCGTCCTGAGCAGGAGCTCTTGTGAATAATGCCATTTGCTTCAACCTCTACTATAATACATGTTGCACCATTCTTGTGAGAGACGACATCTTTCTTCTTTACATAACCTTTCTGGTAACATAGTTCGCGTAACTCTCTTACTGGCTGGAGTTTTAGTGTTTGAGGTGTAATCAACGGTTCCAAAAGAGGTCGTATGCTCTGAAATGTAGTATCTTTGTTGAAGCCAGAATCAACAAAGATCGCACCAGAAAGGGATTCAATGACATCTGCAAGCATCTAATAGGAACGACAAGTTAAATCATGTAATCGAGATCAAATTGAGTTAAGCTGAATCTCTCATCAATGAGAAAGATTTAGACTTTGAGGCAAGTATGAAATACCTTTGGAAAAGTAGTTTCAGTTTCCCATCCGAACGTGGACACAAGATCCAGTTTCTCGAAATCCTAACAGCATTACATATCTGTCTTTGGAGATCTGGTGAGGCATGAAGAATGTGCTTGTGTAGGCTTGCCTTTACTGCAGATTGAGCATAGCATTCATTGCTTACGGAGGCAGACCTCAAATCACTAATTAGTCCCGGAGTCAGTCCTAGATATTTGAAACAGAGATGTACTGTAACAGCATAATCTATCACTGCATCTCCGAGATAGTCTAACCGCTGCAAAGCCAGATGATCATATCAGCATTTTGAATCAAGAGAGTTTAAAAGACGCGCAGACATTGAATATGCACCTAATACATCAATTCAAATGTGATAGATAAAATTTATTTATGAGAGTAACCTGATAGCATCGCGGAATGTCAGGTAGCATGTAAGATCCATGAGTTAGCGCTTCCATAAGCAGAGAAGGGTCATGGAACTTGTAATGTAGCAGGAATTCCGAGTACCGGACATTGACTAGCTTCTCAGCGTTCAAGGGGAAGTGCCTTGGGGTAGGTGCATCAACAAAATCGATGTCCATCCCAAGCCATTTCATAAATGATAAAGCGGCTGCTTCCCCGCCTGAGCTGAGGTAGGCACCTATTAGTGCCTCAACCACATCAGCTACTCTCTTACTTTTAATCTTCTGCTTTTCCCTACTATACATTTTATCTGAGGACGTCAGGAAATCTTCGTTGAAGCAGCGAACTTGAGAGTTATCACCAGGAATGAGCCACGCTTTAACATTGAATGGTTCATTACGGATAAATCCCTGCAATCCAGCAATATGCAGTTAGACTGATAAATATCCCTTGTTTGTTCCTAAACTTCAGTGAGACATATCAGAAATATTGCCAAGGAATACTTACTGGTATTTTACAAGCACATCCAAGCTCGCACAGTTCAACATTGGAAATGATTTTCTCTTCCTTATTGCTGAGAAGACCCTCATGATGATTTTGATAAGTCTTGAACATCTGTATACTGACAGCATACTTGAGAAAAGAGTCTCCAAGTGTCTCAAGCGATTCCAAATGAATCTTCTCAAGGCATTTCTTTGTTGTCACTGCTTCCAAAACATAAAACAATAAAACCAGGAGTGAGTTGTGAGAGCGCTAGCCAACTGATGGAAATTGGAGCATTCGAGTATGTATAAAGCTCACAGCACAAGAAAGACTGATATAATTAGAGCAAAGATGATACCGGCACATACCTTAGCGGTTGGGATAATAGCATTTAGTTTGTAGTTGTCCAAAAGAATACTTTTCAATTTTGAGGCCATAATCAAGGACTCAATATGATGCATGATAGAAGGAACATATGAGTAGGTATGGAGGGAAGAAATAGAGATAGGTGACATGATGACGGAACAAAGTTCAGGAGGCAACTCAATAGATGAACCAGTTGAATCTGCAAAGGAGGACAAAGCTAAGTGATCATATATAAGCATTATAACAAAAGGAGAACCATATGATCAAACCTTTAGCCTTCTGAGTTCTGTATCTCTGAAGGTAATTGTGCGCTTTACAAATATGTTTCCCCTAAGAAGTGGTTCTTCTTCAAAGCATATGTTGATCCCATGCCTGTAACCCGTACCATACTAAATAAAAAGTGAAACCAAAAGATGATATATGGAAAAGGTGCACCAGGAAATTAGAAGCTTATTGTACAAACCGCTTTTTGTAGTATTCTTTGTAGGTAATGGATTCTCCAGTTCTCCCATTCAACAATGAGTTGCAATCTAAATTATCTAGATAACCGGTAATGCAGTACATATGGCCGTTATGAGGTGTACAGATCAATGAATTCTCCAACATGCAGCTACATACTACCCCAGTTTTGATGTTCACATTGCGTTTGCGATCTTGTGTATAACAACAATACGTATGCTTATCCCAGAGAACTTGAGACGGAAATAACAAAGAATTCACACATTTCCAATTTATCTCAGGGGTTGTACCCACAGATGGGAGAAAAAGATAATCGGAAACTGCAGAACCAATAGGCGGTTGAACTGCAGCCAAAGCATCTTGCAGTTTACTTAGATCATGGTCAATAAGAATTCTGAAGACACTGACTTGAAACCTCTGACACCGTCGAATCTGGAGAGAAAGAAATAGATAAAAAGTTTCACTAACCATATTTACAGGTAACAAGAAGTAAAGAGATAATAAAAGCCATCAAAATTAGTCACCTCTTCAGAAGTAAGTGTAACAACTTTACTATAATTAAGTTGAACTTGCATGCGTCCCCTCCTATCAACGTCCAAGTCAAATGCCAATATTTCATCATCACACTTGATCCTTGTCCTAACAGCAAGTATAATCCCATGATGCTGGAAATCTTTGTAAGATTCATGTTGCAAATCAATTAGGTAGCAATAGTACACTGCTTCGGACTCATTGCCACAACGACTAACCAATTCTGGTGGAAAGTATTTCGATTCTTCAACAATTTGAATTTTACATTCTACACGATACAACAAGTTAGAAGTCAAGTGCCACAGTCTAAGAAAATCATGATAAAAGATATTAGAATTACCCAATTCTTTGTTGATGGCTTCTTCCTCCACGATATCAGAAACAAGATTATCAGTCAATGCACCCACATGATGAAGTTCTTTACAAGCTTCCAGGCATGCAAGTTGCCTCAATATTTTGTTGTTACCCTGGACACTAATAATTCTTTGCAGTGGACAACTTTTGGGAAGTTGTAGCATGCAAGTTCCCATTTTCTTATCAATTACATTCCTAGGATTCGGTTTGAAGTACCTACAATTGAATTGAAAGTCAGTTTGTAACGTAGAACTAAAAGATACCAGATTACTCAACATACATAGCAAGGAATATGCAGTACAAACCCATCTGATGGTAGCCTTGAGCAATAGAAGTATAACAGCGATACACTAGAATTGAGGGTGACGATTGCTCCCGTGCTTTTAACTTTGTAGCAAGGCTCATCATACAATTCATCATCTACAGGTGAATGTGGAATAGAAGCATGACGTAATGATTCTTGTCGCATCATCTCACCACTAGCCATAAAGTCTTTTATGTGAGCAAGAGTTGAATCATCACCACTAGAATTTGAGTCGAAATGAGAAAGATCAGTCATTAGATATAATCAAATCTTCCAAATTTCACCACTGATAAATCATAATTGCACAAAATACCAAGATCTAAAGTAATTATTTTTCTACTAAATTCTTTTAAATATACCTTTTTACCATTAGAAGAAAGTCAAAGTTCTGCATTCTAGCTCGTCCACGAGATTGTATATAGCTACAAACAGAGCTTATGGATCAAATCTAATGATCCCTCTTCAAGAATAGACGTCGCTACAATAATGTTCACCTGCAACATTTGTATGGATTACTTTAAATCTTCAGAAACAATCCCGAAAGCAAAAAAGAGAACAAGAATTTTGACTTACCAATCCCTTGCGAAATTCTTCAACAATTTTATTTTGTATTTTCCTACTTTGTGACTGGACCGTAGAAGTATGTCCTGCTATGTACTCAGTTTTCCAACCACTTAGTTCGGGAAGCCACTCATTCAATAAAGACCGAAGAACATTGGCTGTAACACTTCTCTCAACAAATATGATACATCTCAAATCCTTCAGGTCCCTGTTGAATTAAAAACAAAAGTCCACATGTTCCTCGCAAAAAGATTGTTGGTCAATAAATCACTAAGTACATAATCTCAGAAACTTACAATAGATTGAACTGACATTAAAACTTTTGACTAATTAGAAGATTTAATATTCAACCGCTCTCACCTGTACTCGGTAAGAGACTCCAGAAGACAATAAACTTTTGATGTCAAATATCCAGCATCCGTATTTGCCTGTCACCACCAATTGACTAATGTGGCTTTATGTTTATCCGAAGAGAGAGTGAGTGAGTGAGAGACAGATAGCGGAAAGATATTTGAAAACACGTTTACAACTCAAAGAGAAAAGAAAATTGATGTAGCTGTTATACCAGAAGGTAAACAAGCTTTCAGAACCTTCGAAGCATCAGCGCTGAAATCTCTAACAATTGTTTGAGCACATACATCTAATTCTCCCCATGAAAAGAAGTCATTTCCTTCTTGGGATAAGAACTCAGCTGCCTGATTCAAAACAAAAGTCATGTTCGGAAAATGATAAGGCTAGCTGGAGCTTCTTTCTTTTTTTATACTAGAAAGGAACAAAATTTACCTTGAAAGCCAGCCAAGCACCCATCTCATTCAAACAAAATAAGAAAGGGGAATAAAGTTTTGGTACATGCCTTCTGGCAGATTCAACACTCGTACAAGGTAGATCTGACTTTGAAATCAAACATTCATGCTGCAATAACGGTAAGAAAGTTAAAACAACCAAAATTGGAAAGGCAAAAATGTCTGACCAAAACTATTGACTAAGGAATTGATGTTTACCTTATCATTCAACTTTTCGAGTTCATGAGATAAACTACGAGACAATGTGCTAGGAATATCTACATGTTTATATATCTTCAGCTTCGGATTGGAGAATGGGATATACTCTGTCAGAACAGATTCACTGCTACATGTGTATACGTTCATTTGGAAAGGGAGATCACAATTAGGTGAACCAAGAATATGTCTTTCTGCTTATACAAAATATATAATAACAAGATAATAGAGAAAATGGAAAAGATTAACTGAGGGAACCTTAGAATGCATAAGATTCTCTAGGTCACGAATCTTTCTCCAATAACTATCTGCTGTGCTAGGACCTGCACAAAAAAATAATATAAACATGAGAATCTGTAGAAATGAGAAAACCAGTTTCTTAACAGTATAATATAGTAACATCTTAAAAGATGCCCAAAGCTATCAAATCAAATCCCTTTAACCTTTAGACTTTATAGGGGAAGCAGATATCCTGAATATTCTTGGAAGTTGTGCGCTCTCATGGATTAATTGGCGATGATAAAATTCCTGAAAATAATAATAACCAATCATCTAAGACAAGAATTGCTCAAGCACCATACTTAATTCATTCTCACAAACAACATACCATCATTATGCTAGCGTAGGGGTGTTTGCCTCGTGCATTATGGCACTCATCAAATATTATAACTTTAATCATGTCCATCTGCAAAAGGTTGTGCCTCAAAGCAGAAAGTAGTATAACCAGAGTCATAACAAGCACCTGAAAGATAAAACCTTGTGGTGTTACTTATGATGCATCAGGCATACAAGTAATATACATACAATGCAAGTAAAAACTTAAAGCAAACAATGACAACTCGAGCAAATGTGTTAATAATTTATTGCGAAAGATAAAATATAGTTCATACACACCTCATGGCCATCCATTTCATGTTTCCATGTTGCAGCATCCCAGTAATCAACCCCCATTTCGCCCCAATATTTGCCAACTTTCAAGTCAGTATTCATCGTCACAGCATCTCCTTGCTTGTAATTATCAAATCGCAAAATGAACAACATTAGGACAAGTTAAAGCATGAGAAAACTAATCGAAAAAACAAAAAGGTTCCAAACTAATCGAAAAACAAAAAGGTTCCATCTTTAGACTAGGAGAGAAATTCAAGAGGATACCTGAGTCACCAGAACAACAGTCGGAACCAAGAAAATAGCTATGTAAGGAGAAGGTTTCCGAAGAAGGTAAGCATACTTCTAAGAAGCATGATTGCAATCAAGGTCTTTCCTGAACCAGTCTCCAAGTACACAATGGTGTTCTGCTTTAACGCGGTCTTGAGGGCTTCCAACTGATAACTACATAACAAAATCAACACATACATAATAATGTACATTACAAAAGTTCATTTCATTTTTCAATCATATTTTTTTCTAGCTTCATTATAAGATAAAACACATGTAAGATGCCAACATTCTTGCAAAAGGCAAAGGGTCAATAGAGAGCTGTTGGTTTCCAGAGACTGCAACATTAGCTGACTCCGTTGATATGTTATCTACATTAACATCAGAGCTAACAAATATAAAGAAACCAATAAAAAACAAAGATGAAACAAAAAAAAATCTTCAAGTGATCATACATAAAGAAGCCTATTTATCTACGTGACAAAGAAGAACAAAAATCCAAGAGAAGTTTACAAATCCAAATCAGGTAAAAAAAACAAGATTTTGCAAGTAAACATAGGTTTTATAAAAATACATAAGAGAGTGATCTTTATGAAAAGGGAAAAAGGTCTAATACACCGGTCAACTTTGTGAGTCAAAGTTGATGTACCACTTTTCACATGACTCAGATATAAATATCTTTTTCGGTTTATGGCGGTGAGAAAAAATAATTTAAATTTACTTTTTGACTTTTTTGGATTGTCATTAAATTAAAGAAGACAAAATAATTTGTTGTTGATCATAAGGTCAAGTATACTCCTAAACTTGGCAAGAATGGTCAAACATACCCCAAAATATAGATTACAAGAATTAAATTTAAAATAGACTTTTTCACTTTCATTATCCAAAAAAGATCTATTTTTTTCTCGATTCTCTGCTTCTCCCCAATCCAAATTTCTCAGGTGAAAAGAAGATAGATGATTGAGAGTCATGGGATATTAAAAGCCTCTAGATCGTTTGTACAAAGTTCACAATATATACGAGCCACTTTTTTACTCTTTCATTATCCAAAAAAGATGTATTCTTCTTTTCTCGATTCTCTGCTTCTGCCCAATCTAAAATTCTCAGGTGAAAAAGAAGATAGATGACTAAGAGTCACGGGATTTTAAAAGCCTTTAGATCATTTGTATAACATTAGCAATATATACGAGCCACTTTTTTAATGAGGGATATATCAACTCGATATAGCCAAGTTAAAGGTATATCAAGTCCTTTGATGGACACCTCATTGGTTAAGAATTGAAGTGCAAAAACATTGAAGACTCCAAAAAATGCAGAAAAAAGTAATTTTTATGGAAAAAAACACACACAAAAATAATCAAGAAACCTCACTTGCTGGAGTTGAATTGCAAGAACTATAAAAGTCTTTGCCAATCTTTCTTTTAAGTGTTTAGTGAAGGAAAAAGAGTGAGACAAAGGACTATTATATAGCAATGAAATTCATTATATTTTTCCTAATATCATCCATGAGAATATATTGAATACTAATTGAATTTCTTCTTTTACAAAAGGAAATTGTGATAATGAGAGGGTATATATGTCATTTACTATATGAATTCTACTAAAAATATGAAATATTAAATACTTTTAGAACTTCAAAAATAAAATAGTCCTCTTTCTAAAAACCAAAGAAAAGATTTTATCAAAAATTAAATTTATTTGACTGATTTTTTATTCTTCGTATGAATGATGACTTATATACATTTGAGCAAATTTATAATCCAGGGCAAGTTATTATTATTTTGAAAAGGAAAAACAATAAAGAATGTATTCTGTCAATGGATTGCATATTGTATTACTTTTAAGGAATGTTAACTAACATAGTGTAACACCTCGTAAAATTACTTAAACGCCCCTAAAACGTAATCTGCGCATAACAAGTCTTTCAAAGATTCGATGGAAAATTCAAGACCGGATTTGCGATCAGCGTGGAAAATCGAGTGAGAAAATAGTCTCGATCCGATTTTGGAGCAATTGGGTCGAAAAATAATTTTCCCAAGTTGCCCCAAAACAGTAAGGGTTCGCGCCCAGGGTGCGACGTGCCTGGGACGAGGACTAGCACTTGTTCTTTTTTTAAATTTTTTGACAGAAAAACTTTTTACGAAATTATACACTGGCACTCACAGTTCGCAACGCCGACTGATCCATTCGTAGTGAAAAATTATTTCTTCCTTTGTGAGAGGCAATCTAGATATTTTCCAACCAATTTAATACCCGAAACGTATTTCCAAGCATAAATTCGTACAAAAGGGTTTCACAAAACCCATTCTTCCTAAGTCTAAATAAGAGAAACTGAGAGAAGGAGAAAAGAGAGAGAGGAGGGTTTCAAAGTCCAGGACCAAATTTGTGAAGAAAGTTGGGAATTCTTCAATCCTAGGTATGTAAGGCTAACTTAAAACATGGATTTGTTCTTCCATGTGCCCAATAAGTTGAAGAAGAGTAATAGATGGATGTGTTGAGTTTATGTTTGAAATTCTTGGATTTTCTTGAAATCTATACCCATATTATGAATTTTCCATGTTGATTATTATCATCACAAGTTTGGTTTCCTACACACATGAAGTAGATGTTCTTGAAATCTTATACCCATATTATGAATTTTCCATGTTGATTATTATCATCACAAGTGTGGTTTCCTACACACATGAAGTAGATGGAAAGATGGATGTATTAAGTTTCATATATGTAAAGCTTGAGTATTTTCTTGAAAATCTATATATGTATTATGTATTTCTTATGTTGATGGCCATCACTAAACTAATTTACTGAAATAATGATTTTCTATGAACTATTCCTTATAACTTGATTTACTGCACAATTGATTTATTATGGATTACTTCGTATAACTTTTTATACTACTCTATTAAAGATCGTAAGAATGAACATAGGAAAATGGGTCTAGAGCCTTGAGGTTAATAATGTGCTGATGACGTATGATCCCAATCCAAATTTCTCAGGTGAAAAGTAAATGGGTCTAGAGCCTTGAGGTTAATAATGTGCTGATGACGTATGATTGTGGCTATGGTTTTATGAATGTTGATGGTGAAGTTGAGGAAATTTATGTTTCATGGAGTTTTAGGGGTGTCTAATCTATCCTAAAGAATGTTCCTAATTTTATAGAGTTGATGATTGATGAGATGAATTGATGTCCTGTACCAAAAGAGACCTAAATGATGAGAAACCTTGATGTTGATGTTTATGAGCATGTTGAGTCCTGGGAGGAGTATCCAATACCGAAATGTGTAAGAGTGAGTCCCACTCGCACTCATTAACTATGTGGCCAGCGTAAGAGGAGGATTGGACCATGAGAATGGATGTTTTCTTAGTCCTAAAAGAGGACTTGATGTTATTATAAACCCTCGGATGTACGCACCTTCACCCTGGCAAGGTACTGGGCGGTTGCCGCAATGATATTGCTTCGTTATACTATCACTGGCTCATAGGTGATGGGTGTAGGGCCGAGAAACTCCCAGATAAGTTCCAAAACTGAGTAATCTGAGTCGAGATGAGATGAGGTGAGATGAGACATGATAAGATGAGTTTAGTTGAGTTCTTTGAGATGAGTCCCTTTGAGGTGAGTCTGATTTGATCAATTAGAGTTGAGGTTGTTGAGGGGTCACTTTTCTATTCTTTAATCTTGCTCTAGATAGACATCTGACATGTTGATCGTTATTTGTCTGATGTTGATTGATGTTTCTCTATTATTCTACTTGTTTTGGTTTCGTTAAGCTATTTTACATACTATACATTCTACGTACTGACGCCACTCTGGCGTTACATCATTTTATGATGCAGATACATGAGATAGAGATCATCAGCAGGAATTTCTTTGAGGATCTTTGGATGCCTAGCGGATTGGTGAGCTTCCCTTACTTTAGAGGATCATTAGATTTTTTAATCTAGCTTTTAGAGTTTAGATTTGATTAACTTTATTATTAATTGAGTTGAGGCAGTCATGGGTCTATCATTAGTACTGATTGATAGTGATAGAGGCTTCATAGACTAGAGTCGGATGTTGATGTTAAGACTTGTGAGCTAGTTATTTCTACTAGACTTTTAATTATTATATTATGTTTTAGATTAGATGGATGTGCCCATTTACTTTTTCTTTGTCTTCCGCTAATTAGGAAAATGATTGATTGAATAAATGTGATGAGGCCAAGGGGTTCGCTTGGGGGCTAGAAATAGTCTCTGAGTGTCGGTTACATCTAGGGTACCCTCCCGGAGCATGACAAACTTGATAGCAGAGCATGAGTTCAAGAGTCCTAGGTAGTTTATGAAGTCGCATCTAGTAGAGTCCTTATTATTAGTGTAAAGAGCTCCACATCCATAATTTGGAGGCTATAGGACATGTAGGAATTGTTTCCCTTCTTTCAAATTCTGAATCGTGCGATAGAGCTATTTCCTAAACAACTATGATGATTCGTTTGATGCTCTAAACCTTTTGACTATGCCTCGTCCATGAGGTAATAGAGACAGTAATGTTCAAATTCTTACCGATGTTGATCCTTGGTGATATAATAATCAAAATGGTAGAGAGACTGCACTAAGCTTGAGAAAAGCTGACTAGTGTACAAAGTTGATTGACTAGAAAGAGTGCACTATTACTCATATGAATCATTCATTTGAGTTAGCTCTAGATGTACCCAAACCCTTTTATTCAAAGCTTGCTCCGCGGTTGTGTTTGCTTTGAAGATATGGCGCCACTATTTGTATGGAGTTCATATTGACATATACATTGATCATAAGAGTTTGACCTATATTCTCAAGCCGATGTTACTCATGAGAGAGAAACCTACGTCTCTAAAGAGTTTAATGTTACCACCTAAGAGTGATATGTGAGGTCTTATAAACTCTAAGTAGAATTAAATCATCCCAGAGTTAGAAGGATGATAATGGAAAGAAAGGGACAGGATATGAAGAGTGATGGCTGATTGAGGCTTGTAGTTAGAGTTATGTGCACATATTAGGTATGTAATGGCGA
>DF368610.1:0-14069 GCA_000787875.1 Solanum virginianum
TTCTTGCTATATCCATGTCTTTGTTCAAGGAAGCAATGGTACAGTCTCTGAATAGATATATGTCCAATCTATCCACATATCAATGTACTCTATCTGCCATTGTAGCAACTATATTAGGAGCATACCTGACTAGGGAATTAAATTGAAGGCTATACTCCCTCACACTCATATTGCCTTGGTGGAGGTTCAAATACTAATCAACATAGGCCTCTTGGATCTCTAATGGCAAGTAATGGTCAAGAAATGCCTTTTTAAACTCTGTCCAAGTAGTTGGAGGTGCATCTATACCCTTATATTGCTTCTAAGCTTTATACTACAATATAGCCACACCCTTTAACCTATATGTTTCTAACTCGACAGCTTCTGTACCACGCATATGCATAACATCTAAAGTGTGTTGAATATGATCAATAAACTCTTGGGGATCTTTATTAGGATCAGACCCAGTGAAGCATGAAGGGTCCAAATTAAGGAAGTCACGTATCCTCATGCTAGCTGCCCTATTCACACCACCTGTGCCTATAACTAGACTTTTGTGTCTTTGACCTTGGCCAGCAACTATATGAGTCAATAGTTGGACTGCATTTCTCAGATCTTGCATGGTAGCTTCGATAGTTTGTTCTGGGAGTATATCACTACTTTCTGGTTCATCAGGAGCTGGAGGAGTTGGAAATGTCTATGATAGGGACTCATCTTGAGCCTCATTTTATTGTGTCACCTGACTAGCTATACCAACCACCACTTCTACTTCCTTCCCTTTACCTTTGTTCTTCCTAGTTTCTAGCATACATCAATCCTGGGGATGGGATCCAACAATTTCAACAAGGGTATAATCAGCTTATACTTTTGGTTTACATAAGAAATATATACTTGTATAAAAAATTTAGGAGTTAGACATAATCCAACTATTACACTTACCTTTATGGCACGATCTAAAGAATTAAGAGAAAGTAACAACTCTTAAATGCCACATAGCCTCCTGCTTATAAATATGGTGCACAACACATCGATAAACAATAATCTACTGAGACATGGCTTTGTAGACTTCCTAGGACAACCCGCTCTGATACCACTTCTGTCATGCCCAAAGTCCTGTTAAGGTGGACTGGCACCCATTGCCGATAAGGCTCGAGAGAACCAACCGATATCCATGTACTTTCGGTATATATTATAAGAGATTTCTACATTTAACATGCCTTTAAGAATGTAAACAGTAATAACAAGCCAAAAACAAATGCATATGACCAGGCCATTGGGGCCACGTTGTCTAAAGTAGGAGATATGACCAAACATTAATTTATATTGTCTACAAAGCCTCTAGATAAGGAAAAGTATCTGATAAGGGTCAAGACAGGCCCCACCTCAACTAACTATACAATACAAAAATATAAGCTCTAGACGCACAAAGCTCCAAAGCAACCTGGAGCTTGGTAACATCAGCTGGATATCTTGTACTCTTACTGGGGAGATCTACTAGCACCTATACCTGCAACATGAAATGCAGGTCCCCCATAAGGGACGTCAGTAAAAGATAATGTAGTAAATATGCAAAGCAGGAAATACTATATATGAAGTAACACTCAAATGAAACTATGCACTAGCGTAGGATAAGAGACTACCTTTAGTTATACTGTGGGATCATGTACTTTATTTCTTTTTATTACTTTACCTTTACTATATAATCTGTGCACAATATATAATACGAATGAATAGTTAATCAGTAGTAAATATATAGTGGGATCGGCCCTGGCTAGGCTTTTCCTTAAACCCCTTGGGCTACCCTCGTGATAGGATCGATCATGGCTAGGTATTTTTTTCACCCCTCGGGTTACCACCCATCAATAAGCAATATACTTCACCTTTCAATTACCTTTGAGATGATTCTTTTGGTGATCATAATATTGGAACTTTAGGGCTGTATATATAGCATGTGACATATAGATAACCATACAAGACAATAGGAAAATGAAAGGAGTATGTTACAAAAATAATGAAATGCATATGTGATGAAACAACTTGTGAACTTTATTTAGCAACAAGGACCTATGTTACTTGGTATCCACGTATGTATGTAGATTTGAAGGTGACTTTGTGTAGGAGCATATGAATATATGAAAGAGTGGAGACCAAGTTAATGGTTGTGTCAGAGTTGGTAAGGGCCTTTATGTGCCAAGGAAGAATCTAGTTTTCATGCCAAGTAATACGAAATCAAGTTGCCTTACATACCTCGCTATACGACCTCGCTATTACCTTGAGATAACCTTTCTTTCCTCCAAATATTTATCTACAACATAGTAAGTGATAAAACTAGCATTAGGAGCCTATAGATACATCTTAGTAGCCCAATCTTATAAAAAAATAACATACGAGCAGCAAACGAATAATGATAAACCTGAGCGTATTCTTTCAACTTTTTCGCCCCTAGTCATATTTTCAAATACACATTCTCATATACATATCATGTGTATCTTATTTTAGTGCTATAAAAGTCTTACAACATCCCACAAAGCACAACACTTAACAATTTTACGCAACATACAAGTAGGCGGCATAACGTTACATCCCTTCACTATATTTTGACATCGACAATTCCAAACCTGTTCCAACTTTAACTGAATAGTACCCTCCATATATACACATAAAACCAGTCATAAAACATTTAAAAAATAGTCCTCAAAATAGGTTGAGGACGTGAGACCATAGTCCTTAATCAATCAACCCACAAGTTCCTATTACGAGCACAATTATGATATCACATAAGAACTCACCTTTGCGGACTGTAAAAATGGTGCAACAGCCTTTATACATCATTAAAGAACCAATAATAATTAATAACAGTAGACTTCCTTCATAATAAACCCAACAAAAAGAGAAAAGCATCCACATAAATAAGAAAAATGTACAACAACTTTTGGAATACATGTTATCCAACAATTTCAACAAGGGTATAATCAGCTTATACTTTTGGTTTACATAAGAAATATATACTAAACACATACATATTCTTATATACCTTTACCCTCAAGGTGTAGGGCTACTCCAAGAACTATAAAAGCTTCTTGTGGCTACTTTACAAACTCAAAAAAGAATAACAAGGAACCTTTGTGAAAGCTAAAATTTTCCAAGTCTAAGAATGACTGGAAGATGCTGATGGTAACCCCTTTTAAAGGATTAATTTGGCCAACTTTCTTTTCCTATTTTGAGCCTTATTTATTAAGTGATTAATGTACCATTTTCCCCCTTCTCTTGGACCTTAAGGGGCTCCAAATTGATGGGCCTTTGAGGCCCATTTTTCTGCTTTCTCTTAGTTAGTTTTGTCCTGACTTACCAATTGTGTTTTGTTGTACTTGGGCGCTTTTATTATTCATTATGGGCTTTAATTATAGTCCATCTATAATGCTAAAACATAGGCTAAAGTTACACCCTTAACAGGGACTTTATTCATAATCGGACTTGGAGAAATTGGACATCGGGCCTCATCTCCGTTTAGCTAGCAAACATAAGGTAAGTAAGTAGGTGACTCACCTGCTAGCTGCCTAAGTCCTACAAGCACCTCAATTCTCTCTCTTTATTTGGGGCTGTGAACTCTTGAATTTGACTTAAAATTTATTTACACTTGACCCTTTTCAGTATTTGACATCCATGTCGACCTCTATTTTGTGATTCATTCACTTTTAAAAATTGGCGCTAATTTGAAAAGACATATCATCTTTTATTTGCATAGAACTAGTATGATAAGATGTGGGGTGTTACATATTTTTATGGGTATTATGTGTTTTTGTGTTGTTCTTGCAGAAAATACAGGTTGGCATGATTTTGGGAGAAAATTACAGATTTTGATGAAGTTCAGGACATACGAGCCACCTTACGAGTCGTAGCCCAAGCTACAAGTTATAGTGTGCCCTCGTAGAAAGAAATAATATTCAAACTTAGGAATTTGCAAATTGAAGGTTAGCTAGATGAGTTCTCATATAATTAGGTTTGGTTTGGTTAATTATATGAGAAGACACTATGAATTGTAGATCAAACCACGACTCATAGCAATGGATCATAACAGTCAATTCCATAATGCCAAGTGCTGACTACAAAAGCTAGACTATGACTCGTAGGTCACCCTACGAGTCGTAATAGTGAATCGTACCTGCTGCTAGTTGTATTTTTTATTTTATTTTTAGGGTCTTTTATAAATAGTATAAATAGTTAATGATAGGGTTTTTGAAAAAGATTCAACACTTTACAGATATAGAGAATACTTTGAATATTCTTGGAGAACATTTGTAGGATTTAGTGTAGATTTTAGTATTTTACTTTTGAAGACCCATTATGGGGAATTTGAAATCACTTATACTCAACTTCATTAATCCAAGCTTGTGATTTCAATATCAAGGTGTTTTTGTTCTTCATGTTTTTTGGGTAATCTCTCAACCATGTTTATTCCTATCATTGGTTGTGAGTTTGCCTTAGCCATGAGTAGCTAAGCACCCACAACTTGGGGTTGTGGGAACCATGAAGAGTTGACTTGAAATAACCTAGATTTTGTGTATTTCTTTGATTGGGTATTTGCATGTATTGTCTATTTCCTTTCATTTTGAGTTGACTTGAAATAACCTAGATTTTGTGCATTACATTGATTTGGTATTTATATGTATTGTCTATTTCCTTTCATTTTTAATGTTGTTTGGTGGTGACCAACATCAAACCTCACCTACTATCATGATCCCGACCAAGGTAGTGACGAATAGGAAAAAATAAGTAGATGACAGGATTCATTGATGTGTTCTCATATAATTAACCAAACCTAACTAAGGGGAGGTTCACTAGGACAATGGATAATAGTTAGTTAGCACATCATGGTTGCCGACCATAGGCCATGGTGAAATTCAACTTTCACCTTCACTAGAGGGCTGGAAGAACCTATATTACCATCCTGCATGCAATGTCTTTATTGGAGTTATGTTATCCAGGGTAATTGAGTCAACGAATCATGGGGAACACAATTTCTAAGTTGTCTATTAATTTGATTGTCTTCTTGCATTTGCCGTGTAGTATTTATATTTGTTCTTCATCTTGAATTGCAAAACTCCCCCCATTCTAGAGAATATGGTGATCGACGCTTGAAATAATTGTTAGTCAATCAACATAGTCAAACCCCATAGTCCCTATGGATTTGACCCCAACCCTTGGTTAGGTTTATACTTGAAAATGATCGCTCTACTATTGGAGCGTGAACATCACACACCTGCCAAGTGTTTGATAAAATGTTCGATTATGGAATCTTGAGTTATTGATGATCTATTATACGGCTTATGAGTAATGTGACTTTATGATGATGAAAGGAATGTATGAATGTGTTGAATTCATGAAAAGTATATATAGTTTTGCAAGTTGACCATACCTATTTGATGGGCTAATATGCCTCAACCACTTTGATAGAGGGTGGTGTGCCATCTACCATGTTGAGGGGTATATACCTTGACCACTTTGATGGGGGTGGTATTCCCATCTACCATGTTGAGAGGTATATACCTTGACCACTTTGATGGGGGTGGTACGCCCATCTACCAATTGAGGGGTAGATTCCTTAATCACTTCCCAAGGAGGTGGTATGCATTGGATTCAAAGTACTAGTTTGCTTGGTCTATGATGATGGTTTCTTCCTATTCTTCCTACACATGTAATCTATATTCTCAAGCTATGTGTTCCCCAAGTATGTTTTACTTAAAGCATTAATCATGCATGCCATATTGTTATTATACTTATTCATTGCTTATGTATATTCATTTTAACTAAGTTGCCTATGTCTTGTTCCATTATACCTTACATAGTATATTCAAACGTACTAATACATATTCTATGCCTACATGATGTTACCATGTAGGAACCGGAGCTCCTCACGATCTTCCTTCACATGGCTAGTTTTGGACATCTTGAAGACAAGCTTTGGTGAGTCCTCAAATTTGGGGACACTAGCTATGCTACTCTTGCTTATGTTATTTCGTTATATTGAACTTTTGGTACTGTAAGGGTGAGCCCGAAGTGTGTCTTGGCCTCAGTCTTATCTATGCAAGAGGTGTTGTTGGACAAGTCATATATTTATACTTGAACTTTGACTCTTCTATTATGTATGCTATTAAAGACTTCCCTTAGTCATTTTATCTTTATTTATACTCTTTTGATATTGTTTACTTTGCTTCCATGACCAAGGATGTGTGATTGATATGCTAAGAGGCTTGTTTAGGTCCCTTCAAGATCCCATTCACCATGTCACGTCTAGGCCTTAGGCTTGGGTCATGACAGAGGTTTTCTCCCAAGGTGGAGATGGCGTTCATAGATGCCAAGGTAGGTTTTGTGTGCCTAATATTTAGAGGATAAGAGACTTAATCTTGTAAGAGGCCCATAATTCATCCTACTCTATTTATCCCAATTAAAAAAAGTTGTATAGAGCCTTGAGGGAGGTTTATTGGTGGGGTGGTGTGAATATAGATATTACTAAGTTTGTAGCTGGTTTTTAAAATTGCTAACAAGTCAAAGACAAACATCAAAGGCTGGGTGGCATAGCTTAAGACATAGAAATTCCTACTTGGAAGTGGGAAGAGATCAATATGGATTTTGTGATTGGGTTACCAAAGACTAGGAAGCATTTTGATTCTATTTGGGTGGTTGTTTATAGAATGACAAAATTGAATCATTTCCTACTAGTTAAAATGATAATAGTGCCAAAGATTATGCCAAGACATATATTAATGAGTTTGCCAAGTTGTATGGGGTACCATTGTCTATTATTTTGGATCGTGATGCTCAATTCACTTCTGACTTTTAAAGATCCTTCCAAAAGGGCCTTGGTACCAAAGTTAAGCTTAGAATGGTTTTTATCCTTAAATGGATGGCCAAGTCGAAAGGACAATTTGAACTCTTGAGGATATGCTTAGGGCTTGTGTTTTGGAGTTCAAAGGTAGTTGGGATGAATATCTTCTGCTCATTGAATTTGCTTACAACAATAGCTATTGGTCTAGCATTGGAATGGATCCCTTTCAAGCCTTATATGGCAAATAATGTAGGTCCCTGGCTGGGTGGTTTGATGTGGGGGAAAATACTTTATTCAGACTGGACTTGGTCATGGAAGCTTTGGGAAAAGTGAGGCTGATAAAGGAGAGATTGAAGACAACTCAAAGTAGGCCAAAGTCCAACATCGACAAAAGAAGGAGAGATCTTAAGTTTGATGTTGATTATTTGCTGTATTTGAAGGTCTCACCCATGAAGAGTGTGGTCCGATTTTGCAAGAAGGGGAAGTTGAGCCCAAGATTTGTGGGGCCTTATAGAATTATGAAGAGAATAGTTGCCTTTGGATATGACTATGGTCCGTTTAGTTTTCCATGTGTCAATGTTAAGGATGTTCAACATAGTCAAACCCCATAGTCCCTATGGATTTGACCCCAACCCTTGGTTATAAAGCCTTAGGTAATATGAGTTTTCCCATCATAGAATCTTCTCTCCTTGTATTCCATTTCTAAGACATTCATGCATGTTTCATGTGAATTTGCGATTACATTATAAGTGCTATTTGAAACATGGTTTGAAGATTTTAAATGGTGTGTGTTACATTTTGTATATAGTACATTGGCATATGGTGCGTGAACCCATTCCTTAGAGCTTGCCTTAGCACATTCAGGGACGAATGTTTCCAAGTGGGAGATATCGTAAGACTCCACTTATGGGGGTAGGAGAGATGCAAGAAATAAGCCTGGAAAATTTGAACTGTTGATGTTTATAAAGGGGTTTTATAGTTTATAAGGAGAAGTATGGCCCGTAAAGCGTGTCTTGTAGAATGGGAAGTAGAGGAAGGAAGTCTCTGAAGTTTGAAGAAGGGACATTAGATGAAACCCCAATTATAGCTCGTAGAACTATCTATGAGTCGTAGAGGAGGTTTCATGACAAATTCTAGTAACTCAATTTCAGGACCCCTATTTTACAAAAAGTCATCTACGGCTCGTTCAATACTCTACAGCCGATACACAAGGTTTCATAGACCCATCTGTCAAAAATTTTAATAGGGGCAAATTTGACCTTTCCACCTTTTTCTAAGTCCAAACTAGGTTGTTTTGACCCTACCTATGTCCCATATCAGTATATACAACCCTAATTAGTCCCATTCCCTCTCATTCAAAAATATTCTGTCTCTAAACTCCTCCAGATACTCTCAAGTTCCCTCACGGCTTCAAGCAAGAAGGTGCAAGCTAGGGTTCCAAATTTCTCATCATTTTCCAAAGGTGTTTCTATCCTTTATCACCAAGGTATGTTGGTTTGATTGTGGAAATTTCCTTGCCACAAGTTGAACCATTCTTTTTCTCCATCTACATGAAATCTATGAATCTTTACGAGTACTTTATGAAGTCTAACATATGATATTATTATTATACATTCTATGATGGTTTATTTTTATGCATTATCATGAAGTAAGATATCATGTGGAATTTATGGATTTATATGAGTATTAAGGAAGTCTTAACTAGGTTTTACTTGATAAGATGAGTTTCATGTTCTCATGTCCAAATATTGGAAGATGATGTATATTATTTTAATGGGTTGATTAAGAATAATTCAAACTAATTATTTTCCACTATGTGTCTTGAAATATGATTTCTGAATGATAAGGGTTTTACTAAAATATCGGTGGGTTTATTTGAATGCTTTCAAAGTGAGTTGGTTTTACTCCTCTCTTGTCTTATACTCTTGAAATGCATACACCTACATATACCCATCATGATTGATTAAATTTACAAAACAAGCATATTATGATAAATTATGGGCTCCCAAGAATGTATTAAACTCATGAAAAGTTTCTATGATTTGCAAGCAAAATGTTGAGCCCTTATTTTGTATTTTTACCTTCTTGTGAGTGAATCTTATCAACATGAAGGGGTCATGCATAACAACTATTTTACCCTCATGTACTGTCTAAAACTCACTAGAAGGTGTCATGCATATTACAATCTCCACCCTAATGTGTATTGTGGTGCTTACTTGAAGGAGTTATGTATTATTCTATATTTTTACTCTCTAGTACAAGGAATACGCCACGTGTAGGGTTATGTTTATTACAATCTCTACCATCATATG
This sequence comes from Solanum virginianum, assembly GCA_000787875.1. Classification (NCBI taxonomy): domain Eukaryota; kingdom Viridiplantae; phylum Streptophyta; class Magnoliopsida; order Solanales; family Solanaceae; genus Solanum; species Solanum virginianum. The sequence continues at coordinate 9,118 of DF368610.1, forward strand.
TAATGCAATGACTACTAGAAGGGGTTATACCCAATGCTATGTTTATACCCTTTAGTACAAGGTACTATGCCATGTGTAGGGGTCATGTATTTGAATGAGCTACTCATGTCATGTTATCATTGAAATGACCCCAAAAGGTGCCTGAAAATGTGCCTTAAAAGTGCTCGGAATAATTATATCCATATATCACAAAATGCATGTGTGATATCGAAAATCTGACTTCATATTCTTGTTAAAGGAGTCAAATTGAGTGGGAAATAGGTCTAACCATTATTTAAAAGAAACTTTAGAAAAATTTGAAAAACACAAAAATGCAATTTTCAGAGATGGTTCACACCCCTAGCATGACGGGCCAAAGGCGTGCTACAGTGTATTTTTTGCTTTTTTTTCTTGTTCGGTCTAAGGCTTTTGGGTCTGGGGCCTAAGTGTTCCCATGCATGAAAATTCCTGTACTTAGCCTTATTTCACCATCATATCATTCAAGACTTTCCCAAGCACTTAGAAAATATTTCATCTTCAAATTTCAAGTCTCAAAACACATCCGGATTCTAAGGTTATCATTCAAGCTTCATGTCTCTATTTGTAATCTTCATCAAGCTATTCTCCAAATTCAAGGTATATGAGTTTCTTTCATAGGTTTCTTTCACCCATGATACCCAAACTTTCTTTTACTTAAAATTGCATGATTTAAAGTTGATTTGCTCATAGGTCTTAATTATTATGAATTTCACTACACACTATGTTGGGGTTTCATGAAATTATAGTTCTTTTGTATGTTTTGAGCTATGAATCTAAGGTCTATTATGAGATTTGATAAAGGATTTTAATAAAGCTAACATACCATTTTAGTTGTAAATAGGAGAACACGCACGCAGACAACCTAGTGATGTGTTGTACATACATTATCCGCCCAATCTCAATGTTGATGGACATAGATTATGTAATGCTAGGATTTAGTTTGGTAAAATTAATTGGGTATGAATATTTTATTTTGACAATTTCTCCATGGTTAAGTTTAGAAATGTGGAGGAAGCACAACATACTATAAAGGGCTTGCAAGGCAACTTTTTCAATGATCCCAGAATCACAATTGAATATTAAAGCGATGAACTTTCAATTGGTGGATATTTCATGGGTATCTTCTTGCAATTATAAACCGAACAACTGAGTATGTTCCCAATGTAAATTCATTCCAAGTAGCCCATATGGGAATGCTGACCATAATCCTGATAACTATAAAATACGTGGCATAATCACAAAGTGTGGAGAATTTATATATCATGCTCTTGTAGTGGCACTCTTTTTGCAGTTCTGACATAGTCAGTTTCTCCGACAAAATGGAATTATACAAGTTAATTGAACATTATGTCGATGCTTCTGTTGGGTTCAGTATCATTTCCTTCTTACTTGATATTGAATCTAATTCTGATTTATATGTAGAGTTTATGAGCTACATGAGTTTGAATAATCATGCTTGGGTTGCAGAATTTGATGGAATGACCTTGTTCTTGGTGCCACCTTCTGGCTTTCTTAGAAATATTTTGAAAGTTGATGGTCTAGAACTTATTTATGGTTGATTTTAAAGTAACAATACATTGGATACTCCAGGATAACATCCTAAACTTATTACAAGTCTAAGTAAATTTTAGGCATCAAATCGTATAGATGGAACTGCAGTAGCATTTGTATCGGATTGCAAGATTTATGCAATTGCAGAAGTGGTAAAATTTTAAACAACTATATGTTTAGAATTGTTTATCAGATGAGTATATTAAAACAAAGATTATAAGAGAAATATTGAAAGATTAGATACACTGATTTGGGAGAAATTGAATGAGAAAAATTGTCAGGCAATCCATGCATTACTTATTGCAACTCTTCATATCAGAAATTAGAAATTCAAGTTTCAACTTGTAATAAATATGTATTCAAGATTGATGGTTAACAAATATAACAAGCGAAGGCTTTGTTATGAGCTTTGACTCTCTCTTGACTCTTGATGTTTATGATGTAAAAATTACCCCTTAGCCCCGTTTGTCCCTATTTACTATCTTTTATTGGATTTTATTGCTTACACGACCAAGGATGTGTAATGATATGTTAAGAGGTTTTCTTGGGGTTCCTTTGGCTTCCCCATGCGTTGTGTCACATCTAGGCCTTAGGCTTAGGTCATGACAATCTTGGTATCAGAGCAGTATATTGTTAGATCCTCAGCGTCGAACACACTGCGTCGATTAGAGTCTTATTCATGTTGATGTTGTGCACCACAACTATGAGTAAGAGGCTATGAGGTATTTTAGGAAATATTTCCTTTCTTCATGTTCTAAGTTGTGCTATAGAGTTGAAATAAGGATTTTCTCCCTAATGATTGTTCTTTGCTATGCTAGATCATGCCTTACACAAGAGGAAGAAGAGCCCGCACTCTTGAGAAATAACTGGCACATGGTGAGCTCTAGGATGCTCTCACTTTACTTGCACAAGTTATGGCTAATCAAGCCATTCAAGGGTTCCAAGCCCCTCATGCTCCTACATCAGCATCTTGGGTGAGAGACTTCATGAGGATATATCCTTGGGAATTCTATGGGTCAAAGGTGTATGAGGACCCTCCAGAGTTCATTAATGAGGTCGACAAGCTTTTGGCTATTATGGGTGTTAGATTGGAAGAGAAGGCATAGTTGGCAGTTTACCAACTCAAGGGGTGGCATAAATATGGTTTAATCAATGTAAGGAGGAGAAGGGATTCAATAATGTGGTGCTTTGGGAGGAGTTCAAGGTGGCGTTTCTTAATTAATTCTTCACTCTTGAATTTATGGAAGCCAAGATAGCAGAATTTATGAATTTGAGACTAGGGTCTATGAGTGTGAGGGAGTAAGCCCTCAAGTTCAATAAAATCTCTAAATATGCTCCCCTTTTTTTGGCTAACCCAAGGTCTAGAATGAATAAGTTTATCTTAGGTGGTTTCGACTTGATGAGTAAGGAATAATGGTCCACCTTATTGATTTGTGACATGGGTTTGTCCTAGTTGATGAACTATGCCAAGAAAATGGAGGAGGAAAAGTTGAGAAAGAGGAGGGGTAATAAGGCCAAGAGGCCTTGCTTTGAATATTGGTTCCAAAGTCAAAAGGGTGGCCGGTTCCAACAAGGCCAAGGGCCTTCTCACGTTTTGAATAGGAGGTTTGCCAATGACTTTCCAAGGGCTCAAGGTGTTGGGGTGTAGTCCCTAATGGTGCGTCGAAAATGTTGTGAGGGCTGTGGAGGCCCATGTTTGAGGGACACTAATGCATGTTATGGGTTGGAGAAGTTGGTCACAAGAATATTAAATGTCCTCACAACTGCAACAAGGGTAAAGAGGTTTGTCCACAAGGTACTAATAGGTTCTTTTGGGAAGGGATGGTCACTAAGGTGGTATCCCAAGGAATTACTGGTTTTATACTTTGCAAGGGAAGCAAAGGGTTGATGAGATACCTGACATTGGTACTGATATGTTAAAATCCTTTGATTTTGATATGTATCTATTAATTGATCTGGGTGACACTTTTTTTTTGTTACCTCCTTTAATGCCAAAATGTTTTATTTTGAGCCCGAATTATTGTGTGAGTTATATGAGGAGTCTACTCCTATTGGTGCATCTATTAATTCTAGAAAGGTCTATAGAAATTGTCCCATTTGCATCTCGCATAAAATATTGCCTTATGATCTTATTGAGTTAGATATAGTTGATTTAGATTTCATTCTTGGGATGGAATGGTTGCATGCATACTATACCTCTATTTATTGAAGAACCCGTAAGGTCAAAATCCAATTCCTAAATGAACCCATTCTTGAGTGGGAGAGTCGTGATTTGGTGGTCAAGGGTAGGTTCATCTTTTCCATTAAAGCCCGTAAGTTGATCTCTGAGGGGTGTCTTTATCATCTTGTGAGAGTTAGGGATGTGGAGTCTAAAGTTCTTCCTATAGAGTCAATTCTGATTGTAAATGAGTTGCATGATGTCTTCCCAAATGACCTCTCTGGTGTTCCTCCCGAAAGAGAGATAGATTTTTGTATAGACCTCCTCCCTGATACTCAACCCATTTCCATTCCCCCATACCGTATGTCCCTAGTGGAGGTAAAAGAGTTGAAGGAGTAATTGAGGGACTTGTTGCAAAAGGGTTTTTTTAGGCCTGGCCAATCACCTTGGGGTGCACTGTTGTTGTTTGTGAGAAAGAAGGATGGGTTACTTGGAATATCTATTGACTACTGGCAACCTAATAGGTTTACCATCGAGAATAGATATCCTCTTCCATGGATTGATAATTTGTTTGACCAATTGCAAGGGGCTAGCCACTTCTTTGAGATTGATCTTTGGTCCTAGTATCATCAAGTAAAGGTGAGGGAGTGTGACATTCCTAAGACAACCTTTCGGACTAGGTATGGGGATTTTGAGTTTGTTGTGATGTGCTTTGGGTTGACCAATGCATCGGCTATCTTCATGGATCTTGTGAATTGGGTCTTCAAACCCTATCTTGATTCATTTGTTATGGTCCTTATTGATGATATTATGATCTATTCTTATAGTGAGAGGATCATATGGGCCATTTAAGGGTTGTGTTGCAAAAATTGAGGGAAGAGAAGTTGTATGCTAAATATGAGAAATGTAAATTTTAGTTGAAAGAATTTGCCTTTCTAGGTCATATGGTGTCAAAGTTTGGTATTAAGGTGCATCCTAAAAAGATGGATGTGATAAGAAATTGGCCAAGACCATTTATCCTCTCGGATATTAGGAGCTTCTTGGGCTTACCAGGTTACTATCGGAGGTTTATGAATGGGTTCTCTTCTATTGCTTCTCCATGAAAAAGTTGACTCAAAAGAAAGCAAAATTTGTGTAGTCCAATAAGTGTGAAAGAAGTTTCCAAACATTGAAAGATAAGATTGTGTCTGCTCCGATATTGGCACTACCAGAAGGGCTAAAGAGA
>DF368609.1:4571-16653 GCA_000787875.1 Solanum virginianum
TTCCTCCAGCCTGTCGTTTACCTTAGTCCGGGTCTCATCAATTAGTACTATGTCATCTGCAAAAAGCATACACCATGGTACTTCCTTCTGTATCGGTCTCGTCAGCTCATCCAACACTAAGGCAAACAGGCTGCTCATTTGGCAACACATAATCTCATGTTAATGATATTACAATAATAACAATATTTAATATTAAATAAGAGCTTCAATGGAGCAATACCATGTCAAGAATAAGCCAATTTAAATGAGAGAGAGAGAGAGAGAAAAAAACTATATATCCTTTTTTATGGTAAAAATTGTACTTTAAATTATCTCCCATCAAAACAAAATATAAAAAAGCAGAAATGCTCGTCATTTTTCACCATTAAATGACACTCAAAACCCTAACCACTAATTATATATATAAAAAAAAATCAAGAATCGCTAATAAATTTAAGAGCTCACAAACTTGATAATTAATTTAGACCCTTAAGAAAGAACGTGCTTACCCTATTATCAGTATTTGTTGTGTTGTTGAACTTCAAATATCATGATATTCTTGTTTAAACGCTTCAAATATTTTTGTTTAAACACTTCAAATATATAGATCTTTTATGTTTGAGAAGAATCTTTTTTCTCCTTTTTCTTCTTGATCATTCATAGAAACAAAAAACATAACCTGAAAAATACGTCAAAAAAGACATAAAAATATAATAAATAAAAAATTATATTTAAAAGTCGTATGTTGTATTGAATTTTCATAGAAATACTTGAATTTGAAGATAGTTTCAAACTAAAATGTACTAAAAAATTATAAGTAGAAATTCAATACATAACTAATACCTGTGCAATACACTTCAAAAACGTAAAAAATCCATCGCTTATGTGAGTCTGCCAATGAAATCAACAATCTAAAATTTGAAGAATGATTGATGAACAAAATCCTTTTATGTGGCATAGATCAATTAGATCCAAGATTTGACCTTTGATGAATTTCATATATACAAATTTTTATACTGGTTCTTGGTTGCATAAAAAAGTTACAGGAGTTGTATGCTTATTTTCATCAATGAAAATCTCAATGATGTGAAAACATGGAAAGAAGTGATGAAGATTGATTTACGTATTTTTTAATATTCTTTGTGAATGTGTTTTGATGTACATATATTGGAAGTGGTTGTTTTAGTTAATAATTTAAATTTAAAATTTAAAAACTGTAATGAGCAGTTATAATTTAATTCTAAAAATTTTTAAAATTGAGATTGTAATATAGGAGACAAACTGGATCAGTTAGAAATCGTGGGCTTAGTCATTCACTGGGTAATGGAAATTTAAAGGTCTCATTTGTTGCATATTTTTTTAGTTTAACTTCAAATTTTAAATTTTCATGTAACCAATTTGAATTAAAAATATATAATTATTCTTAATTAATAATAACTATTATCTTTTTGTGATGCTGATATGTGATCGTTGTTGTCTTTTTTATTAAATATAGATTAAAAAATTTAATTATATTATTATTAATTATACAAAAGTTATATAATTAAATACATCAATTTAGATAGAAAAATTGCCTCTACTTTTATATTTATGGAGATATAGTTTGACTAGTTTTTGTTTTAGTTTTAGAGTTAATATAAAATACGTTAGTTTGATTAATTTTTGTTTAGTTTAAAGTTAATAAAAAATGTTTAATTAAAAAAAAGTTTTAAACGTTATTTAGCATGGAGTTTAATGTGTGCAGTGTCCGTGATTAATGGGGTTATGGGGAATGGGGTTAAAACGTGCAAGGTGCAGGTAATTTGTTTGGTGTGTAATTTTTTTTAAAAAAAAATATTTTAGCTTTTGTCTTTTTTGTTATTTATGTGTTTCTTTATTTTGTTTATAAATTAAAATAATTAATTGTTAACTAACTATGAAAATACAAAAAATTTTAAAAGCTAGATCTTAATGCAATATGATTAAGAAAAATATTAAAATTATTAACTTATTCACTAAAACATGATCAAAACTAAAACAGAATTTATGTTTTCTCTTTTCTTTTGTAAAATTTAAAATATATATTCTAAAATGTGACTCTATTTTTATAGTTTTAAACTTTTAAAAGTAAAAATTACTAAATATATAATAAAACTCAAAATATCTAAGTTAAACCTAAAAGAACTATTTAATAAACTAAAATGATAGAAAATCACAGATTTGATTAAAAAGATTAATTGTTAACCCTAAGAAGGTGGATAAGGCAGTTATTTGTTATTTTAATTAAGATATTTATAATTAGTAATATGTAAGTATTGTAAAACTGTATTTTAAAATAATTTTTCTAGATAACTAATGAATATTATACTTAGAAATTTTAGACTTATTTAATATATTCTTGTCACAAAAAAATCCTAAACATGCTTGTTTCAAATTTTATTATTTATTTTTCATTGATGCTCGAAAGATGATTTTCCATAGCCGAAATCTCCTTTATAAAAATGGATTTACCGCAAAAATCGTAATTTTATGGTTTAGTTTCATATATTATTTATTCAATAATGTGCATTTGTTTTTGTTAAAAGGAATTGAAAAAAAAAATCAACTAACTGTATAAATTTATTAAAAAGTTGTATAAAATTTTTTAAATTTAGTTAATTAATACTTAACTTAACCAAATTAACTTATAATCAACACATATCGTGATTCTAGGCTAGACTTTTTTCCTATTAATAATATATAGATATAGATAGGCAGAGAGCTCAAAGAAAAATATCCAATGTAAACTTTAGTATTATTATAGGAATAGTTTGAGACGAGAGAAAATAAAAAAAGCTAAAACGAACAATTTAACAAAAACTTAGAGAAAAGTATAACAATGTTATCAAGAATTGTGAGTGTAGCTAGACTAGCACACAGCCTCCACAATGAGTCTGTTGCCATTATTACCACAACAATTGGTCGATCCAAACACACTCTCAGATGCTTGCATTGAACATTTCTCCTTTCCAACACATTGTTTTTCAACAATAGAAACAACATCTTGCCCACTTGAACAATTTACCTTGGCAAACGACCCACAACTTCCTTGTGTTTCACCAAAGTTGGCAAAACTAATAGCACTTATAGGACGACCATCGCATGACAACTCCATTGTTTTGTTCTCATAAGCACTTCCGCATGCCTTTCCAATTTCAATTGTTTGCAAGTTTACAAGTGATGGATTCCCACCGAATTCTTCAAATAAGACCAATGTATTCTCATCGCTAGACAAGAACGATCGTGGAACATGGTACCTAAATACTTGAATTTGAAGATAGTTTCAAACTAAAATGTACTAAAAAATTATAAGTAGAAATTCAATACATAACTAATACCTGTGCAATACACTTCAAAAACGTATAAGTTATATTGGCAAATGTTGTGTATAAGTAAACGAACCATCTTTGGGTAGGCTCGCCACATTTGGAAGTACATTTGTCAGCAAAATATGGACCACGATAATTGCATGGATCAGTAGAACAACTTCCCTGAGCCAAATAACTAGGCCAGTAACGACCTATACTTTGACCATTAATCCATGCTGTTCCCTTGCCCAAACCTTGCATGTCCACAACAACTGGAGCATTTCCTACTGGAGCTTTGAACGTAGTCTAGTCCCAAAACAAAATAATATTTTGAGCACAATTACTACTAGAAAATAATCAAGCAAGTAGCAACTGACAAACAAAGAATGAGGTTTTATAGTGTGTTACCTTGTACCATGTCATCATTCGATTGATTGGAACATCATGGGAGTCCCATTTCCCTGTCTTGGACTTTGGATTTTCATCAAACAACTTATTGCTAATACCATTCAAACCTACCGTATATGACCATTTGTGAGAAGACAAGTCCTTGATGATAGTCTCATCACCCTTTTTCCCAATTATTTCAACTGGACCGGGAATTCCACTTTGAATTGTATCAAAGTGAGGTCCATAGTTCTGTTAGTTTAGAAATTCAACAAAGATTAAAATTGATGTCAACTATAATTAAAACATTTATTTTGGTAATTAGGACATAATATAAAATTAACAATTCAAATCAAAGTACCTGCAAACCAACAGTAGCACTAAGCAATACTATATGATTCTTGCCAGGATTCAGTTTGACCTTCTTCTGAAATACATAATTGAAGATTCCATATGTTGCCCACTGGGAACCTACATAATTTTATTCATAAAATTAAAACTAAGCTTGATATTGACAACTAGCCAACGTTTTGATTATCTTAATTGTAGCCCAAGATATTATATTTCGGAAAAAAAAAACACACACACACACACACCTAAATCAACTCTTAATTTCTTACCTATATATTGACCATTGACATAAGCATGTAGGACATGGCCACTTGCATTGACTCTTAGGTTCATATCATCACTCCAGATTGGATCAGTCTTGTTGATATGGACACTATTTTCATTAATTCAATAGACAATATTAACTATATATAGGAAAATGTAATTGAAATTTTGAGTTTATATTTAGCTAATAACGTAGACTTACTTTGTCATGTACCACAAGTAGTCACTAGTATCATTCACATCCTTTTGATCAAGCAATTCATGGGCAGAAGATTTACCCCTTCCAAGAATAATAGCATCAGCAATCCTCTCAGGTCTCCATGACCATTGGAGAGAGAATGGTTCATTTTCAGCATCGTTCTGTTTCTTCACCATAACCGAAGTTTGAGTATTCACCTACATACAAATGTAATTGAAAATAATTAAGTTAATAATCTAAGATCAAAATAGTTTTTCAAAAATAATGTTCAAGTTTTTTGGTTACTACCTTGGCTGTGTTGTAAACGTCATTCTTGCAATCAGGAAGAATACTAACAGACCAAGCTGGAACATTGTACTTGACATCTTTGTAGGTGATGGTTGCATCTGTTGTCTCATTTGCATTACTAAAAAAGCAACTTGATTGCCCATCCAATTCATACATAGTGACCTAAGTGGGGAAAAAAAAAACTTAATTCATAGTAAAACATCTTATTATTAAAGATTAAGATATTTTCAACATACCGCAACAGAATTTTCAAGATTAGTGTTGTTGACATTGCCATTGGTAAGAATTTTCTCCATGGAATGCAACACATCATGAAGTTCCTTCAGATGACCATATTTTGGCTGGGCCAGATTTCCTAAACGATATAAACCCAATGCAATTTATTTAACAATAATAGCAAGTAATCATGAAAAATTACTTCACAACGTACAACAATGCATAAAATATTAGTAAAACACTCCGAATTTAAACAACACAATTACCATATTCATCAAGTGGTGCATTGTAATCGTATGTGGTGGTAATATATGGACCACCAGATGTTCTACCAAAATTTGTTCCACCGTGATACTGAAATAGTTGTTAAATTTGCCATATTAACAACATTATTAATCAATACATAACATTATTATTATGAAAGAAAAGAACAAGGCGTACCATATAATAGTTTTGGAATGTTCCACCAGTTTGGAAAAATCGTGCAACAGAATAAGCAAGGTCTTCGGCTGTTCTTAAAGGGTCTTTGCCACCCCAATTCTTGAACCTTTTTAATTAATTAACACAATCAATTTTCAATATTATTAATTCAATAAAATGATTGAACAACTATCATATTTACCCAATCCATTATATTAAAAAGCATACCATCCAGTCCAATTTTCAGTCCACATCTTTGGGCTATTTGGATTGTTGGGTGTAAACTTATCACAGTAATAACCATTGCACGTGTTTATCTGGGAACAAAAAGTATGATTTTATTAATTTCTTTTTGTATTGGCCTAAAAAATAATAATCATAGAGAAATAAAATTACCATGGGTTGGGGTGCATCAGGCTGTTGGCACATAATCCATGGAACACCAACATTAAGTGATTGAGCCATATTAGAACACCATTGAACATAAGCTTTGCCAGCATCACCATAAGGTTCTTGTACATTTCCATATTCATTCTCAATTTGTGCTAAAATTATTGGACCTCCTTGAGAAGCAAATAGCTTCTCTTCTTTTACCATGTCTACTATTAACTTGGTAAAGTTTTGCATCTCGTTCTGAAATAATAATAGCCAACACATGAACATTACATTCGTTACGTAAATATACTAATTCAGTTTAATTACTGTACCATATAAACTCCGTTGGCTGTGCGGAGCTCAATTCCAGGCATATTGTGCAGCCACACTGGAAATCCTCTAAACAAATTTTCACAATTTATAAGTATTTTTGAGATGAATTATGGACAAAAACAAAGTAGGACGTACCCATAATTCCATTCAGCACAAACATAAGGTCCAATACGAAGAACAGCATAAAGTCCTTCATCTTGAATTGTTTTGAGGAACCTTATGAGATCTAAATTTCCCGAAAAATCATATTTGCGACGAGATGGCTCGTGTGCATTCCAAAACACGTACGTTTCAATTGCATCCAATCCACCTTCTTTTGCTTTCTTTATCAAATCAGGCCACATCTACGTATGTACCAAAATCAAACAAACATGAAATTTTTTCAATCATACGAAAAATAAATATATATATATATATATATATATATATATATATATACATACCTGAGCAGTGCTCCTAGGGTAATGAATGGAACCAGAGAGAACAATTCTTCTTTTTCCATTGATAGTAATAGCTCTTCCGTCATGAGAAACTTGATAACCATGAATACAACTAACGACCAATAACAAAACAATGAAAATTTTCATCATGAAAATAGCCGTAAAATTAACTGGAGCAGATATATATGTGGGTTGCAATTATATTCCAACTCCAATTAACTTCAAACGGTTTATAAGCGCTACGATTATGATTTGTATCTTTTATTAATGTATATATTAGGAATAAATATGAATGTAATATACTATTTATCTTTATCCTATAATCTATCTATCGATATCTCATTTTACTATTTCTCTCCAATTATTATCCTATTATATAGAACTTTCAAATTAATTAAAATTCTTATTTAATGTAAATAATAATGATTACCACTTCTATATCAATTAGAATTTGTCTTATTTAAAAAAAAAAAGGATTTTTACAATAAATATACTACCTTCTATGTTCGTATTTGTTTGTACACGTCTTTTTAGGCATCTAGCCAACTTTCAAATTAATTAAAATTATTATTTAATATAAATAATAAAATAATAATATTTAGCACTTCTATATCATTGAATTAACCTTATTTCAAAGAGAATTTTTACAATAAATATACTATCTTTTATGTTAGTATTTATTTGTATGTGTCATTTTTGGGCATCTAGACAATTTATATATTTGTTTTATTTAATAAAAAATGGACTTTTGCCATGCTATTTATAAAAAAAATGGTTAACCAAAAAAGTATTATTTCTAAATAGTTTTGTGCATAAAATATACACCAAACTTAAATATGTCTTATTTAATTAGTTTTGTATATGTGTATATATATTTGTAATTGCTTGATAGAGTTTTGAATTTTATTAATGAATAAAATGTGAATTAGCAAGATTAATATCGTTAGTTTTAGCATTTTCTATATAATAACTTAATTTTATAATAATTATACGAGACAAACATAAAACGCACGTTTCAAGAAATCAATAATAACAATATGTGCCTATCGAGATAATCCTATAGAATTTGAATGATATTATTGATAAATTTATTTTTGAATTAAATTTGGATAAGATCAAATTAAAAGGACGCAGTAGCATATCAGACTTCTAATTTAATTAAGCTTCCTATCACACTACAACAATATTTATACCGCACAAAAGTAATTGATTTTTTTTAATTAGTCTCGCCCAAAATTGTTGGTGTATTATATGTTGCCTTGCATACATATACAAGGTTGGGAAATCCCATACTTATATTATTACCAAAAGAAGGAATTGGTGTGTCATACACACCACAACACCTTTCCAATTGGAAAGAAAAATCCTATGACTACGTTCAAACGTTTCTTATGAATAAGCAAATAATAGATTTTTTTACTTGAAAGTGAAAATCATTTTCGCCCCATAATTTTACTTTTAAATTCGAACTCCCCTCTTAACTTTCAACAAAATCAAACTTTTCCCTTTATTCTAATTAAATCCTTCGAATGCCTATCATAATAAAGTAAATTAGCATAATAAAAAAATAATTTTATTAATAATAATTCAAATGTTAATATTTGTTTATACAAGTAAAAATAGCAGAAAATAATATCTATACAAATTTGTTTAGATGTAGGAAATATAATATAATTAATTTACTTAAGGTCAAATTTTTAAAGAATGTGTTTATTTAGGTTTAAATTATTTTAAGCTATAATCTATATAAAACTCCATCAATATCAATCAAAACTTAATTATTTATATAGACAATAGAAAATATTCCGTCATTTATATTATTTGACCCTTATTTTAAAATTAGTTCTAATTTACTTGTTCTATTTATGAAATAAAAAAATAGTATTTTTTATTTTATCTTAGTATAACTACATAAAGTAGTAGTAGTGAAATTTAAAGTTTCAAAACATTATTAATAATGTTAGTTTAGTAAAATAAACCTTAAATTAAAAATTTTAAAGGGTGTATGTCCTATAAAAAAAAACCTCAAGTAATATGAAATACATGGAATAAGAAAATCGAGAATGATAAAAATATTCTCATATGTACATATATATACACACACATGCGTAATATATATTATATTGAAATAACATCATAAAAATAATATTAAATTTTGTGACAAATTTATGAAAATATTATTCTACTTATAATGATGATGAACTTAAAGAAAAAAATTATAAATATCTAAGTTAAAAAATAAGCTATATATACACAAAAATTAAAGTCAACTTTATAGCATGAGTATTTATCAAAAACGAAAAAAATATAGATTGAAAATATTTTTATACAGTTTAATTTTTTGAGTCTTATAATGACAAAAGTATCTTTAATAATTTATCCTTTTGTGGGAGGAAAATATTAAAGTAGAGGTAGTATATTTTTATATATTTTTTTTTACTATAGACGCATGATACACATTCAATACACATATACTAAATTGATATTACTTTAAAAATATGAAGGTCCTTAGAAATATTTTTCAAATATTTATAATGTTTAATTTAATAATATTAACGTGACACACACGTGCAACGCACGTACACTAAATTAGTAATGTAAAAAAGTATTACATATATATGATAGAATAAGGATAAAATGGACAATGCATATGATGAGGAGGGGAATTTAATTTTTGTTCAAAATTGAGAAGGAAAATTCATTTTTAAAGAAAAAATTGTGGAAGTGAAAATAATTTTCACCCTACTATAAATATTTAAAAGAATAACAAAACTAATACGAATGTATATAAAAATGATAAGCAAAATAACATAACGCAATATATACGATAACATTTTAAATAATATTTTATTTAAACCACTTACTTTTTACCTATTAGGATTCTATCTCCTCAATCCTCATTCATTGTACTTGACACTTTCTTATAGTGTTATCTCACCATATTTAATTGATACAATTAATTATTTGATGAATATATTGCTTCCATGTATTCCACATTATTTTATTGTAGTATGATTTTTGTTTTAAACCTTCTAGCTAAATATATGGTATATAGTTTATTCATTGGTATATAAACTTCTAGCTAAATATACGGTATATAGTTTATTCATGGTATATTTGTTTATTTGCTTCAAAACTAAATTATTGATGATTTTTATTTGATTTTTAAACTATTTTCTTTATCTATCTAAATTATATTAAAAGCATCAAGATTCTTAAAAATATTATTTAAATCTTTTGTTTCTTTATTAAAAAGACACAATTTTAACGAAATCATCTTTTGCCATTTTTTTAAAAATTATTGGCATTTAATTACTATCATATATTTAAGATTTGAAGATCAATTAAAACTTAATTACTCAAAGTTGTCTATTTGAACCAAGTTCAATCCTAAAATCTAGGATTTTATGACCAATCAAAAGTTTTATCAATTGTTTTCTTTAATTATTATATTATTATTTAATAATATTAAATTTAATTATAATAAACATACAAAAATTAAATGGAGAAGATTTTCATATTATAATTAAATTTCTATATGGAGAATCTTTATTCAACTAAAATGGACTTGTGAAAAAAATAATAAAAAAACATTTTAAAATGTTCTAAGTAGACAAATATTTTCTATTAACTCTTGAATTTTTAAGATAGAACGATTCTAAATCATTTAACTTTATTTTTTACAAAATAAATTCTATAATTCTATTTAAGGAAGTTACAATAGACTAGGTAAAAGTTTATAGTAGTCCTTTTTTAATTGTGTCACAAGTCTAAATAGAATTTTTTTTGCACAATTAATTTGATTTATAATTACTTTAGATTTGGATATTTAATTAAACATTTAAGCCTTTAAGATTAGTCGGAATCATTTAGCATCTTCAATAAGATGCACTTTTATTTTATAAATCAAACTCATTTTTTAACACAATAGACAGATATTTATTGAAATATATATTGCATCTAATACATATACATAAGTGGGGATAAGTAGGTACGTCTCAGTCAATATGTCTACTTTAGCTGCAAATAGCTGTCGATTGATGTATCTGCTTAAGCAACCAACTGTCAATTGATGTGTCTGTGTCAATTACTTATTTTTATTTTATCATTTTTATTAATTATTTTCCCAGTTATTTTAACTGTGATTTTGCAGTATAACCCCTAATAAATCATTTTCTCAGTTACTTTCAGCTATGATTTTACTATATCATCCTATTTAATTATTTTAAGTAATACAAATATTAGAATTAGAATGAAACAAACACAAAATGATAAATTATGTCTTTTTTCTAAAATTGGACAAGTAAATTAAATAATCATTTTAATATCTTTCGATGATTATATTTGTGTCAAAGAAGGAGTAATTTTTAAAATATATATATATATATATTAATGCTACAAACTTCGGGGCAAAAAGATAACCTACATTATTTAAAATTTATATAAATCGTATTATAAATTACAACGTATCGATAATTTAAGATATCTACAATCTAAATAAAATTTTGATTGACTCACTAAATTTTATATGTTCAACATAAATTGAAACAAAATAAGTAATATACATTATTTAAAAATAACATAAAATGTATTATAAGTCACAATAATTAACAACTTAAAAATTTACAAAATATATTTTTAAAAAATCTATTAATATCACATAAATTGAGATTAAAAAATAGCATATATTGGACCCGTGTTAACACGGGCACTGATAACTAGTATATATATAAGTGTAGATAAGCACACATATCTTGATCGTCATGCCTGCTTCAGCTATGTCACAACTCGAAATCCGGGTGTGATAACACTCACTCAATCCACCAAGGCGAGACAGCCCAAAACCCAATCAATTTAACAAATAAAGATAAAGCAGAAGATAACAATCTAAATATATAGATAAGCGGAAGAAAAATAAGCTACAACTATGGTGTCACATATACAAGCCTCTGTATATAGAATACTCAAGTGAAATAAAAGGCATAATTTCTAATCCTCAAATAGAACTAGAACATAAAAATGGAATCTTCAAGGCCTGCTGAAGACATAAGCAGCTACCTCACAAGACATCCGGAAGCTCGAATCCAACAAGGAGGAAGTCTAACAAGATGGACCGGGCTCACAACCTACAAAAATGTAGCAAGGGGTGAGCACTAAACACGGGGTACTCAGCAAATGAAACTAACCTAAAGTAAATAAATGAAGAACACAAGCAGGGCCTTAAATCCCAACCACAAACAACGCAAAACTACAACCTTGCGCTCAGAAAAGTCCCGACACAATATAATATACAGATTATAGTAATATAGATAAGCATAGTATCTCATCACACAAGTATATAGATAGATTCAACACTTACATCAAGATCAGGGATACAATAAGTACACAATCTCATAAACAATATACAGTTATATCAATCAGGTATGGTATTTAGATGAAGTGGATGCCATGAGATGTTGTTAGAACCCGTACTTTGGTACGTTGGACTAATTACGGACTTCGGA
>DF368605.1:0-12094 GCA_000787875.1 Solanum virginianum
TTTTATTATGAGCATTGATCATGCATGCCATATTGAGATTATATATTCATTGATTATGATTATGCATTTTGACTACATTGGCTATGTCTTGTTGCATTGCATCCTACATACTTAGTACATTCAAACATACTAACATATACTCTATGCCTACATGATATTACCATGTAGGGACCGAAGTTCCTTTTGATCATCCTCCACATGGCTAGTTCGATACTTCGGAGATAAGCATTGGTAAGTCCTCAAGTCTGAGGACACTATCTACATTACTCTTGCTAGTTTAAGACTTTATTATGTTGAAAACTTGTTATTCTGAGGGTGAGCCCAAAAAGTGTCTTGGCCCTTGCTCCATTCCATGTTAGAGGTGTTGTTGGATATTATGATATACTTATGCTATGCGCTTGACTCTTTTATACTTTTATGAATATCAAGAGTTCCCTTAGTCCCACTTTCCTTTTTATTATATCTCTTATTATTGTTTATTTTGCTTTCGCGACCAAGGATGTATGATTAATATGCTAAGAGGCTTGTTTGTGGTCCCTTTGGGTTCCCATTCATTGTGTCATGTCTAGGCCCTAGGCTTGGGTTGTGACAATGAAGTTGAACCTTCAATCCCTCAAGAAAATTAATCTTTTGTCCCACAAGAAAACCAAACTTTTGTCCTACAGGAAAATCAAACTTCAGTTCTAGAAGAACTTGAATCTTCAGACAATGAAGATTCTGACCATTCTATTGACTATGGCAGTGATGTACATGAGGAGCTGAGGTTTATGAAGGAGGATGTGAGAAAGTTTGATAGAAAAAATATGAGGTATAAGAAGAAGGAAAAAACAAAGGGTTTTTGGGGTGAAGTAGGGCTGGATGAAGGGCATGAAGATATTGATATGGGAAACACAAATTTCAAGGGTAACCCATACTATGATAATTTTGATTGTGATAGTTTTCATAGTGATGATTAGTTATTGCTGGTTTCTGATGATCAACTTGAAGGAGGGAGTTGAAGGAGAAAAAAAGAGAGTAATAGAGTGATATGTGATTTTACTTGTGAGTCTGTTTATGGCAGTGTGATTTGGTGTTTGAGAGTGTAAAGTAATTTAGAGAGACATTTACAAAATATGCTATAAAAAAGGGGGTTGAGTTAGACAAGTATATGAATGAGAGTAACAGGGTAGAGTGAAGTGTAAAGATGGTTGTCCATGGCTGCTGTATGCTAGTAAAGAAGGAAGGAGTGAGAACTTCACTATCAAGACATACAACACTAGGCACATATGTACCAAAACCAACACTAATTTTTATGTAATTCAATTTTTTTTACCAAAGCATATGAAAGATAGGATCATCTCTCAACCTACAATCAAAGGGTGGGAAATTCAAGATTAGGCGAGGAAAGAATCTAAGGTTTATGTAGGCAAGGTAGTATGTTTAAAGATAAAGAAAATAATTTTGCGAGAAGTTATGGGGGATCATATGGTAGAATTTAATAAAATCTTAGACTATAGGGATATGTTTCTCCAAACAAATCCTGGTAATACTTGTATTGTGAAGCATTTAGATTTTTAGAATGGGATGAAACATTTTCACTCTTTCTATATTTGCTTTGATTCTATGAAGAAGAGTTTCCAGCAGGGATGCGGAAAATGCATAGGGTTGGATGGATTTTTTTTTAAAAGGAAATTTGTAAGGTCAATTGTTGATGGCTGTTGCTAAGGATGGAAACAATCAAATGTTTCCAATAGCATGGGCAGTGGTTGGTACTGAAACCAAGGATACTTGGAGATAGTTCATGACCATTTTACAAGATGATCTTAATCTAGGAGATGGCTCCCAGATCACTATCATTAGTGATATGCAAAAGATAACTCAATTCTTTATTATTTTTGTCTTTAATTTAAGTGAACTGTTATGTCAATTGTTTGTTATTTGTCTTTAATTTAAGTTAATTATTCTGTCAATTCTTTATTATATTGAAACTATAGGGACTAGTATCTTCTGCTAATGAAATTTTTCCAAAATGTGAGCACAGAATGTGTGCTATTGGTCACAAAACTGGAGAGGCATAGAGAGAAGGAAGAGATTTTTGGCTTGTTCTAGATCCACTTTTGAGGAACAATTTAGGCAAAATCTAGATGGACTAGCCAATCTTGGAAAAGGAATTATTGAAGACCTTATCAAATATAACAAGGAGAAATGGTGCAAAGTATACTTCAAGACTTTCTCCAAATGTGATAGTGTAGACAACAACATGGCAGAAAGTTTCAATGCTTGGATCTTGAGACCTAGAAACAAAACTATTGTTTCTATGTTGGAAGAAATCAGAATTAAGGTGATGACTAGGGTGAGTAAGTCTAGAGCATTTGTTGATTCTTGGATAGATCGATGATATATCTCTAATGAAAATGTTGGTATTCAATACCACTATATCAAAATCAATGTTGTGCAACATTGAATGGAATGGTGATGAATGATTTGAAGTGTTAGAAAGGGCCTTCAAGAATACGGTGAACTTGGCTCAAAAGAAATGTAGTTGCAGATCTTGGGAACTTAAAGGTATTCCATGTGCACATGCTATAGCAACAATGAATCATTTGAACATGAATGCATCATAGGAAATTTCAAGGTGGTACAGAAAAGAGACATATGTGAAAGTTTATTCTCACTTTATTCAACCTGTTCCAAATATGAAAATGTGGCCATAAAGTACAAACCCAATTGTTCAACCACTTGAGGTAAGACAAATGCCAGGTAGGCCACTAAAGAATAGAAGAAAAGAGATTGGTGAAGTGAGAAATGCTGGGAATTTACTAAGACTAGGGATAGCAATGACATGTTCAATCTGCAAAGGAGTAAATCACAATAAGAGAAGTTGTCCAAAAAATCCTAAAGCCAAATCAACACTAATAGCAACACAGGAGGTATAATCCCATTAACTTACACTTTTATTTACTTGGTCTCTTATTCACTCAGTCTCATGTTTTATTATGCTATACTTACAACAGTCCTCTACTTCGAAAAAGAGGAGTCGAGGTACTGATGAAGAGCAAGTAGCAGCAATACTTGTAAAAGAAGGGGTGCAGGAAGTGGTTATAAGCAAAAGCCAAGAGTAGCAGGACAAGGTATATTTGTTTCTGAAACTAGATATACTTGTGTTAATGTAAGTGTTTTATATACAATGTTGTATTTTATACTTGTATCATTGTTGTATTGTATAATGTGAGTAAAAAAATAACCAAGTTGATATTATTTCAGCAAGGATTGGCCAGCAATAGGAGGGTGGTTAATACTGTTGTACAGAGTTCAGCACAGGTGACAGGTGATATTGGTTATCAACCTACCAAGGGACTTAAGTAGAAAGGTAAACAAGCTAGTACACAAAGACAACTTCAAGTCTAAACCAGATCAAGAGCTACTGGAATTCTAAGAGGAAAAAGCCAATGGAAAATCTCCTTTAAAAAGTACTTCTTAGTACTATTGGATGTTTATTTTGGTACTGTTGGATGGTTTATTTTGGTACTGCTGGTTGTTTAACAAAACACAACTACTGTTGGATGTTTATTTTTGTATTGCTGGTTGTTTAACCAAACACAATTTAGTGATTGTTTTAGTGTTTTGCTGGTGAAGATTTAAATATGTTGTAGTTGGTTGTTTAAGTATTGTGATGGTTGAAACATGAAGCATATATGAATTTTAAAAGTATGTTGTAGTTGGTTGAAATAATTGGTGACTCTATTTATGTTATTATTATGTTTGGCTTCTTGGAAATAGATGTTTCTTTATTCTTTTCTATGTATATTGAATAGGGATATTATGTTGGGCAAAATATACAATATATATATATAGCTTTAATTAGAGGAAAGTTACATAACTAGTAAAAAGAAACAAAACATACAACAATACAAACAATTATCTTTTCAATGTCACACTAATTGAAAGAACATTATTACATTACATATCAAACTAATCCACAAAATCATTTTTAACATCGTTCTCCATTTTTGCTGCTTTGGTTGGTTGTTGGTCTTCTTCGATAAATCTAAAATGACAACATTTACTTGGTTTAAAAACTCGGGATCATACCACTCAAAAAAAATTGACCCAAAATGATAACATTTGCTTGCTTTGGAAACTCAGGACCATACTACTCGAAAAACTTACAAGGAGTTTGAAACAACGACTGCATTCATGAAATAACAATTAAAAAAATATGTAATATGATATTAAAAGAAAAAAAACACTACATACCCCATAGTGCCTACAACCGAGGAATCTACGTCCAGGGCTATCATTTGACTAAGAAATTCTTATGATTGGAGGACTCCCACATGAACAAACAAGTCTCCTATTATAATCCATGAATTTAGCAAAAAAAGAAGAGAAATTTCTAAAATTTGAAATATATAATTTGAAAAGAGAGAGAAAAGTAAAGAAATGTCACGCCCCGGGAGGGTACCCTAGGCATGACTGGCACTCAAAGACTATTGCTAGTCCCCAAGCGGACCATCTAGTCTCATCTTCATTGTTCCAACCATTCATATGCGGAAGGTTCAATAAAATAATAAACTATCATAAGATAATATGAATAAATGTCTCAAAGAAAGGAAACGGGAATCAATAAGCCCGATACTATCCATCAACCATTTATGTCTACAAAACCTCTATAACTAACATCTAAGAAGGCACCATGACAAGACATGGTTGTCAAAGTCAAAAGAAATACTGATATAAAAAGTACTAATAATCATCCTCCAAATGCTGGGGAGGTCTCACCACGGTCTCAAATCAAAGCTTTGAACCACAATGATTAGGCTGCTGAAGTCCTCTGTCTGTAGAATCTGCATCATAAAATAATGCAGCACCAAAAGAGTGTTAGTACATGGAATATACTATATGTAAAATAGGCTAAAGTAAAAGGAACAATGTAACAATCACTCATCAATCACTCAACCTCACCTCAGAGTATAGGACCAGACTCTATCACCTCACTGTCCATTAAAATGTCAAACCATCACATCATATCAAAGTTCTATCATCAGGAGACCTATCTGAGAGTTTTTTGAATCTACACCCATCACCTATGAGCCGGTGATGGTACAACGAAGCAATATCGTTGTGAGTTTCTTCGACCTACAACCATCACCTATGAGCCAATCATGGTACAAGGAAGTGATGTCATTGCGGTATCTTCTCAGTACCTTGCCGGGGTAAAAGGGCATACATTAGGGGTTTATAATAATAGTAAGTCCTCTTTTGGGACTAAGGAAACATTCATTCTCACGTTCCAATCCTCTACTACACTGGTCATGTAGGTAATGAGTATGAGTGGAACTCACTCTTATGCATTTTTAGTGCTCAATACTCCTCCCAAGATTCGACATGCTCATAAGTCTATCAATTCATCAGGGTCTTCCATCACTCAACCTCTATGGGTAAGACTACCTTTTCAAATTCAGGGGAATGTATTCATCCAACTCTATCTATATTTTTTTAGCTATCACAGTCATCAACACATATCACACCAGGAATCAGACTCAGTCAAACATCACATTCAAATAATCAAGGCTCTAGACATCCCCCTAAGTTCATTATTCAAGGGTTAGTTCACAATCACATAATAATATAGGTATACAATAACTTTAAGCATGATGATCATCAATTTAGGATACAAGATATGATTAAAAGGATATTTTCAAGAAATAAAGATAATATCCAAGTCATTAAATGATAATACTCAAGAACTTTCAAGAAATCACTACTCAAGACTTTGAAGTATCAATTTCGCATACTAGCTCTATTTGGGCACATGGAAGAACAATTCCATGCTTTTGGGTAGCCTTTACGTACTTGAGAATGAAGAATCTTCAAGGATTTTAGGATTTCTCTGGAAGCCCTCATCTGTCTCTCCTTCTTTTCTCTTATAACTTGCATAAAACTTAGAAAAAAAAGGGTTTTTGAAACCCTTCGTACGTATTTAGTTTAGCTAAACATTTTTGGGGTATTAAAATATATTGAAAGGATAAAATTGCCCTTCATGAAATAAAGAAAAAAAAGGTTAAACTTTTTACACTGGTGCGCATCGCGCAGGGGGCGCGCACTTGTGTATTTTCTAAAATTTTTTGGAAAACTAATTCTCATCAAAAAATGAAAAAGGCTAAGTGTTGCTCCATGTTCTGTTCGTGTCGCACCAAGGACGTGGACAAACACTATTTTTTATTAATTATTCACTCTGGTTGCTCTTAAATCGGGTGGAGACCATTTTCTGACATAATTTTCTGCATTGATCGCAAATTTGGTCTCGGATTTCAATCGAAGCTTTGGAAGATGCGTTGTGCACACGATTACATTTTAGAGGTATTTTGATAATTTCACAGGGTGTTACATCATCTCCCCCTTGAGATCATTTGTCCTAGAATGATGAGTTAGGATAGAATAAACGCACGAGTAACCTCAAATCTCACCTCATTCCTCACTCGGGAACTCTCGAATCCTCACTATCCATCATCTATCCATCTCTGGCTTAGCCTCGGAAATTGGATAAGCCAAAGGCATCAACTCAAAGAAAGAAAACATTCGAAAGTGTTAAGGATAAAAATATTTACCTTTAACATCATCATCATTTAGCATGAATAGGTTTGGGTATTTGAGTTTCATTACTTCTTTAGCTTCCCACATAGCTTCTTCAACAAATTGATTCCTCTATAAGACTTTAATGAAGGCTATCTCTTTATTCCTTAGATTATGAACTTGACGGTCAAGGATCAGGACTGGAATTTCCTTGTTTGACAAGCTATCCTTCACACCTATAATCCCCACAGGAATTACTAAGGCTGGATCCCCCAAACACTTTTTCAGCGTAGATACATGAAACACCGGGTGAACTCCATCTAGCTCAGAACGGAAGTCTAACTTATAAGCAACCTTCCTAATCCTTCTTACAATTTGGTATGGTCCAATATAACGGGGACTCAGCTTCCCCTTCTTACCAAATCTCATGACACCCTTCATGGGTGACACCTTCAAATACACCCAATCATCTACCTCAAACTCCAAGTCTCTTCTTCTCATGTCTGTATATGACTTCTGCCGACTCTGGGCTGTCTTCAACCTTTCTCGGATGACCTTCACCTTCTCCATAGACTGGTGTACCAGATCAGGCCCAATCAACTTAGCTTCACCCACCTTAAACCAACCAATCGGTGATCTATATCTCCTCCCCTATAATGCTTCATAAGGGGCCATCTGAATGCTGGCATAATAGCTATTATTGTACCCAAACTCAATCAACAGTAGATGGTCATCCCAATTTCCTTTGAAGTCGATAACACATACTCTCAACATATCCTGCAAAGTCTAAAAAGTGTGCTCTGCCTGCCCATCTGTCTGAGGGTGAAATGCGGTGCTCAAATTCACCTTCGTACCTAATCACTTCTGAAAAGATTTCCAAAATTGAGAGGCAAATTAAGCTCCTTTGTCCGAGATGATGGACAAAGGAACCCCATGCAACCTCACAATCTCACGGATGTATAGTAATGGCATACTCTTCATCCATATAAGTTGTCTTAACTACTAAGAAGTGGGCTGATTTAGTCATTCTATCAATAATCACCCATATTGAATCATGCTACTTTCTGGATCTTGGTAAGCTGGTGATGAAATCTATGTTGATCACTTCCCACTTCCACTCCAGAATTTCAAAGTTTTGAGCCAATCCACACGGTTTTTGGTGTTCAACCTTAACTTGTTGGCAATTGGGACACTTAGAAATGAATTTAGCAATGTCTTTCTTCATCCTACTCCACCAATAGACGTCTCTCAAGTCATGGTACATCTTGGTAGAGCCAGGATGTATGGAATATCTTGTACTATAAGCCTCAGCCATGATTTTATATCGAACGCCATCAATATCGAGTACACACAATCTCCCTGATATCTCAATACCCCATCTCCTATTCTTGACATTGACTCTGCCTTCATTGTTCTCCTCAAGTTGCACTCCTAAACGAGCCAATCTATGCACCTCCTTGGCTAATTCTCTCTCTCACTCCTCCACATGGGCCGTGCTACCCATGGACATCCTGCTAAGAGCATTAGTAACGATATTAGCCTTACAGGGGTGATAGAGAATGCTCATATCATAATCCATGAGCAACTCCAGCATCTTTTCTATCGCAGGTTGAGCTCTTTCTGGCTGAACACATACTGCAAGCTTTTGAGGTTAGTGAACATGTCCATATACACTCCATATATATAGTGATGCCAGATTGCGAATACCACTGCTTCCAACTCAAGGTCATGAGTCGGATAATTCTTCTCATGAACTTTAAGATATCTGGAAGCATAAGATATCACCTTCCCCCTCTGCATGAGTACACAACCCAATCCCACTCTGGATGCATCATAGTATATCACGAAGTCACCCGTCCCATCTGGCAAGGTCAATACTAGTGCTGTAATCAATCTAGTCTTCAACTCCTGAAATCTCTTTTCATATGCCTCAGACCATTGAAACTTGGCCTTCTTCTAAGTCAGCTTTGTCAACCGGGCTGACAGAGAAGAGAAACCCTCTACAAATCTGGGTAGTACCCGGCCAAACCCAAGAAACTTCTTATTTTTGTTGGGGAAGTTGGTCTTGGCCAGTTCTTAACCACCTCAATCTTCTGCGTATCCACTCGAATACCATCTTTTGAAACAACATGGCCTAAGAAAGCCACTAACTTGAGCCAAAACTCACACTTGGATAATTTTGCATACAACTCATGATCTTTGAGTGTTTGTAAAACAACTCTAAGGTGATTAGCATGCTCTTTTTCATTCCTCGAATATACTAGGATGTCATTAATAAACACGATCATGAACATATTAATATATGGTCTGAATACCCTGTTCAACAAGTCTATGAAAGCTGCAAGTGCATTTGTCAACCCGAAGGACATGACAAAGAATTCAAAATGGCCATATGGTGTCCTAAAGGCTGTCTTAGGAATATCACTTTCCCTCACCTTCAACTGATGATAACCCGATCTGAGGTCTATCTTGGAGAAACAAGTAGTAACCTGAAGCAGGTCAAAGAGATCATCTATTCTGGGAAGAGATACTTATTCTTTATGGTAATCTTTTTCAACTGTCGGTAGTCTATACACATCCTCAAAGACCCATCTTTCTTATGCACAAATAGGAGAGGAGCACCCCAAAGAGAGACACTAGGCCTTATAAATCCTTTCTCTAACAAGTCTTTCAATTGCTCTTTCAATTCTTTCAACTCTATGGGAGCCATTCTATAGGGTGGAATTGAGATATTATGAAATCTTTCTCTAACAATTCTTTCAATTGCTCCTTCAATTCTTTCAATTGCTCCTTCAATTCTTTCAACTCTGTGGGGGCCATTCTATAGGGTGGAATTGAAATGGGTTTGGTCTCGGGAAGAACATTAATCCCAAAGTCAATCTCCCTATCAGGAGGGACTTTGGGAAGATTATCAGTAAATACCTCAGGAAACTCATTGATAATCGGGATGGACTCAAGAGTAGGGGATTCAACATCACCAAACTTTACTCGCATGAGATGGTAAAAACAAACCCTTGGAGATCAACTTTCTAGCTCTAAAATAAGAGATGAATTTACTCTTAGGGCCAACAGAACTCCCTTTCCACTCTAAGATAGGCTCATTAGGAAATTTGAATCTAACAATCTAGGTTCTACAGTCAACAGAAGCATAACAGGCATGAAGCCAATCTATGCCTATTATTATATCGAAATCAACCATCTTTAACTCTACCAAATCTGCTAAAGTGTCTCTATGATAAATAGACACCACACAATCCCTGTAAACTTTCTCAACTAAGATAGAATCTCCATTAGGAATAAAAATAGTAAGAGTTTCATGCAAACACTCTGAAGAACCCTAAACATACTAGCCACATAAGGAGTTAGAAAAGATAAAGTGGCACCCTAATCAATCAATGCATAGCAATCAAGGGAAAAGACTCAAAGCATACATTTGACAACATCTGGTGCAGTCTCCTGATCCTGTCGATTATCCATAGCATAAAGGTTGTTCGTCCCGCCGCCTATACTTGTAGTAGCATGTCTTTGCTAATTACCCGCTAGGGGTGCTATGGAAGATTGGGCTCTACTATTCTCTTCACCTTATCTCCCCCTCTTGCTAGAAGTGACCCACCTGCCCACATAGGAAACAATCATCCATGCCCAAATGACACCTACCCAAATGTAGTTTCCCACAAGTGCCACAAGGTGGCTTTCTCCTCAGGCCTTGAGTCATACTGGCCTGAGATTGGGCGCCTGGGGTCCTGGAATTCTGATAACTTTGACATTTCTGATCATACCTATTGGGCTGCACAGGCGCACTTACTGCAGATGGTGCAGGATGTGATGATCTCTTCTGGAAATAGAATTTGTCACCCTTATTCTGTCTCTGCAGGCTAGGCTCATGTCCCGCTGACTTAGCCTTTTTGCTCAAATGCTCTTCCTTATCCCTCCTCTTATCTTCTTCTGTCTATTGGGCATACACCATAAGTCTGGAGATGTCTATACTAGGAATCAGCAAAGTAGCCTTACACTCGTTTTGCACATGTCTGGCCAGACCAGACACAAAACTCCTCATCCTCTGCCTCATATCTTTCACCATCTTTGGAGCATACCTTGATAGTTTGATAAACTTAAGGCTATACTCCTTCACAATCATCCCTCCTTATTTCAGGTTCAAGAACTCCTCTGCCTTCGCCTCCCTCTACTCTTCAGAAAAGAAGTGATCAAGAGAAGCAGCTTCAAATTCCTCCCATGTTACAGGCTCCGTATCCTCCCATCGACTCCCCTCCCACTATGTGTACCACACATTAGCCATGTCATTCAACTGGTAGAATGCAAGCTCCACTCCCTCAAGCTCATTTGCGTGCATAGCCCTTGGAACCTTATATATCTCATCTATAAAATTCTGCGGGTCCTTCTCTACTTTATACGCTATATACACTAGCGGGTTCATCCTCAAGAAGTCCCTAAGTCGGGTTGTGGCTGAGGGCTCCTGTGAGCCAGAACTAAGAGCTTGGGAACCTTGGCTATTCCCCTGGAAGGCCACCAACTGAGTCAACATGGTGATGGCTCCTCTGAGTTCTACCTCAGAGTGGGAGCTGGCTGAGGCTACATAGGGGATGCCTGAGGGACCTCAGTAGCCCTAGCAGGACGTCCTCTTCTCCTAACCTCAGTCTGAATCGGAGCCTCCATTTGGGTGTTCTCAGCAACGGGAGCTGGGGCATCTCTCTGAGCAGTAGTTCGCTTAGGTGGCATTTTTTGTAAGTGTAAAATGCACGAGCTAAAAAAAGAATTTCACAAGTTAAACTCAATAGTACAAACTCAAATCATAGAAGAAGGGTAATACTTCCTAATGTCCTATAGCCTTCTGTTTATGAAGTGTGGTGCACAAGACACCCATAAACAAGACTGTACTAGACACGGCTTCATAGACTCCCTAGGACACTCAAACTTTATGCTCTGATACCAAGTTTGTCATACCTTGGGAGGGTACCCTAGGCGTGAATGGCACTCGAAGACTATTTCTAGTCTCCAAGCAGACCACCTAGTCTCATCGCCATTGTTCCATCCATTCATATACAGAAGCCTCAATAAAATAACAAACTATCACAAGATAATATAAATGAATGTCTCAAAGAAAGGAAACGGGAATAAACAAGCCCGACCCTATCCATCAACCATCTATATCTACAAAGCCTCAATAACTAACATCTAAGAAGGCACCATGATAGGCCATGGTTGCCACAGTCAAAAGAAATACTGATATAAAAAGAACTAATAATCATCCTCCAAATGCTGGGGAGGACTCACCACAGTATGAAATCAAAGCTCTGAATCTCAATGATCGGGCTGCTGAAGTCCTCTGTCAATAGAATCTACATCATAAAATGATGCAGCGCCAAAATGGCGTCAGTACGTGAAATATACTGTATGTAAAATGGGCTAAAGTAAAAAGAACAATGTAACAGTCACTCGTCAATCACTCACCCTTACCTCAGAGTATGGGACCGGACTCTATCACCTCATAGTCTATCAAAACATCAAACTATCACACGAT
>DF368602.1:0-13032 GCA_000787875.1 Solanum virginianum
ATACTGTGCACAGATTTTACAGTAAAGGTAAAGTGATAAAATGAACATAAAATAAATGATCCCACAGTATAACTAAAGGTGGTCTCTTATCCAAAACCAGTGCATATTTTCATTGAGTTGTTACTTCATATACAGTATTTCCTGCCTTACATACTCAATACATTATCTCATGCTAATGTCCCTTACGGGGGACCTGCATTTCATGTTGCAGGTACAGGAGCTAGTAGATCTCCCCAGTAGGAGTAAAGGATATCCAGTTGTTGTTACCGAGCTCCAGGTTGCTTCGGAGCTTTATGTGTCTAGAGCTTATATATACGTATTGCATAGTTGGTCGAGGTGGGGTGGGGCCTGTCTTGACCCTTATTAGATATTGTTCCTTATCTAAAGGCTTTGTGGACTATGTAAATTAAAGTGTGGTCATGTTTTGTACTTTATACAGTGAGGCTCCAATAACCTAGTCATATGCATTTCATTCTGGGCTTGTCATTACTGTTTACTCTCAAAAAGGATGCAATGGGTGCCTGTCCGCCTTAATGGGATTTGGGGCGTGACAATAAGTGCCAAAACTAAGCTAATACAGTCACTACAACTAATACAATCCTTAAAATAACAATTACCATCTGACATGATCATAAATAACACATATATAGCACAACGAACCCTAAATAACTCATTCTTAGAAAACTCAGCTTATATATAGCACAACAAAATATTTAAGCTCAACCATCTACACATTGCAACTCAATCTAAGGTTTAAAAAAGCCTAGAGTACCTGGAAGGCAGTTTCTCATGCTTCTAATAAGTTTTCTCAAGCTTTCCCTAGTTGATCAACTCCAGATGCTGCTCAGTTGACAAAACATGAATCACACCATCATTAAAACTGACTTGGCGATAAAATCTTAAAAATTGGGAAAAACTGCGTCAATTACCAATAAAATGGGGAAATACGACCCACACCTGACATACCACACAAAACCCCATAAAATAATCCCTACATCACGCCAATCCATAGCTAGAATTGAGCTCAACAAAGATCCTACAACAAGAAGAAATCACCTAAAAACAAAGTTGCATTTCTAATTATGAAAGCATTCCATACATAATATCTCAGTCAAATTATGCAAAATTACAATCAAATTAATAAGATCCAATCATGCCAAAGCCTTCCCCTCGAAGACCAAACAATTTAGACAAATATTTCACTTAATTCCTCCAAGAAATGTGACCAAGGTATTGCAATATAAAGATTTAAAAAATTAAAGATAATAGACTCTACATAATAGTGGTTGTTACCTCTAATTGCATGTCAAACATGATTTGTAACACTTCCACAATGTTCCTCTTAAAAAATACACAAGTAAGCCTTTTAAATAACTCCAATCGGATGAAAAATGAGCCCAAAAATACAGTTTGAAGTTCAAAGAAAATGTGTAAAATTTCCTTTGAAAAAGGGTCTTACATATGTATAGCTATTTAGCTGCTATGTCACCACAACATGGTAGCACAAGGTTGCTCCATCTGGCAGCACCAGGACCTGTCACATCATCCCCTTCTTTCTTAACCTTTTAATCTCTTTTTCCCTATTTCGATCTCATTTGGACTTTGATTTTTGCAAATGAACTATGTAACTCTAAAAATTTTGACATTTCAAATCCAATAGGATGAACAAAATTTCAACCAAAGGTCGTTATGAACCGTTGTGGATCTCACCTCCTTATTTGAAACTTTTAACGAAAACACCTAGGGTTAAATCACATCCTGAATTCCCTAGTACAAAATGAAGGGTTGTTCTAGAACAAACCCAATGTTATGGAGCTAACTACGGTATTAAAATTCTCATCTAAGGCATGTTTCTCGAGTGTACTGACTAAGTTAACTACTAATCTATTTCGATGGTAAATTTGCAAACCATGATATAACCATAGCGGACATGCTCCTAGCTTAATTTTGCCGCTCCGAAGCTGATAGAACCATTAGAATTCCACTTCAAGGCCATTTACTAGGTCTTCATCAGAAAAACCATTTTTATGGTTATAACATCCTATTAACTCTAAAAATCCACATAAATCACAACCAACACAACCTATAACTACACCAACAGTCCTAACAAGTCACAAATTGCCATACCCACTATAAACATTATCAAACCAGCAAAATAATTGCATAATATAAAAATGACCCAGAGGTCATTACAAC
Organism: Solanum virginianum; assembly: GCA_000787875.1. NCBI lineage: Eukaryota > Viridiplantae > Streptophyta > Magnoliopsida > Solanales > Solanaceae > Solanum > Solanum virginianum. Next base: position 2,197 of record DF368602.1, read on the forward strand.
ATTCCCTAGGTAGCCTCCTCAACTTACCAGTAACACCACTGAACATTAACCATCGACAACCCTAGAATGCAACTATCTAGTATCACTTGCTAGAATAGCCATCGACTCCTCAACAAATGTTAGATGGTCATCTAACATAAGCGAATCATACTGAAGCACATGCGACACATTTAGGATATATCAGTGCATCATCGATAAATCAAAGATGAGATGTATAGCAAAATAGCTACTTATATATAACTAGCTGAACCTATCTCAGAATATCAATAGGACTAATATCTCGGGAGCTATGCTTACCATATTTTACAAATTCCACGACCACTTTGAGGGGATATAGCCCTAGGGACACTCTATCTCCAAGCTTGAATTAGAAAAATCAGTATTGGCAGGTGAGGTAACTCTTTCATCGACTCTATGTTATCCTCAGTGTATAATATATAACATAAACACTAGCCAAAAAAATCTTCTACAAATTTGTATTGTATGAGCCTAACTCAATAGACTCAAACCACCCAACAGAAGTACAACATTATCTACCATATAGTGCCTCATACAGGGCTATCTAAATTGTAACACCCCTTATGTTTTTTGGTCTAGAAACTAAAGCATAGAAAATTTATTAATGATCAAAACTTATGAGCTAGTTTATGGCCTATAAAAGAATCCACAAGTCATAGGTGGTATAGTGGAAATTGCCCAGTGAAAATGGAAAATTGAAGGATTTTTAGAAGTCGACTTATAAATTATCAGACAAGCCCGTGTGTTTGGTTACAGCCCATAAGCAGGTCTCCTAGGTGGAGGCCTTGGGGAACTAAATTTTTTGTAATTCTAGCGTCTTCCTACGAATTGTCCTACAGCCCGTAAGGTTAGCTATGAGTTATTCTGTATGTTCGTGGGTCAAAAATTACAATTCCAGTATCTTAACTTTTGTGACAGCCTGACCTACGAGGCAAGATTTGATTGACAAGTCATTCCATGGCCTGTATAAGGGGTTTTGTAGATGACTTTGATAGTTTTAACGAAGAGTGTTTTTTACTTTTCCAATCAACATAATACCTAAACTACATTGTTTTGCCTACCCTAACCAACCTAACCTCTATAAACTCTAATTTTATACTCATCAAAGCTTTCAATTCTCAAATTTCTCTCAAGAATTCTCAATAATTTTCTCTCTAAGTTAAGGGTTCCATTGAAGATAAAGCTTGAAGATTGACCAAAATTTTCAAGATTTTCCTCTCAAATTCTAAGGAATCTACTTGAGGTATGAAGGGCTTCATTCATGGATTAGTTTCATCCATAGATCCCAATCCAAAACCTTCTTTTTATTTAAATTTCATTGTGAACTCTTATGGGCTTGCTATGATTCCTAATGTATAGGTTATAACTCCTATATGGTGCTTATGATTAATTAAGTTTAAATTATGATAAATTTCATGATATGTATGTATTTCAACCAAAAGTATGTAATTCCAATGTATGCATAATTAGGGCTCAATGATGTAATATGGGTTCCATTGTTAACAATTTAATTTGGTTTCCACTGCATATTTTCTTTATGAATCTTACTCAATTCTATGATATCGACTCAAATACCCATGGACCCATATTTAGCCCTAGTCTCTTATGATAGAGCTATGGATTTCTATGATGCTGACTTCATGTATGAATAGCATGTTTTAAATGGTTATGTTGTTATGAAAGTTATGATGATGCTAAGATAAAGAGGGTGATAAATACCCTAATAATAATGATGATGTTATGGTTGGAACGTCTACCCATACTATGACGAAAGTAAAGTAGATGGACTATTCGTATGATATGATGTTTTCATGAAAGCTATGATGAGTATTTACGAATTATGAAAACTTTATTTTAACAAAGTATGAACTATGTTGAAAGCTTTATATATATGTGTATGTGTGTGTATGTGTATGTGTGTGTATGTGTGTATGCGCGTGTGTGCGCATGCGTGATTTATACATTCCATGCAATAGGACTTAGCATCTAGTTGACTTGTGTGGGGGGACTATCCCATGGATCCTTATATGAATCCTCAAATCCCATAACTATGTGCCACCATCAGAATGATGTTCATGTTTTATGCCTTAAAGATGTGCTGTTGGATCCAATTAGCTAAGATGATGGACACTCACCATGCTAGGATTGAGCCGAAAGGGTAGGATCAAATGATAGTTCTTGCCATGCTTTGATAGAGCCTATAGGGTGAGGATCATGTTTACCTTGGCAAAGTAGACTCCTCTTAGCTTGATGTAGAGTAAACATTAGGATTCTATTTAATAGTCTGTATGGTTTTATATGTTGATTATAGTCCTATTCCCACTTATGTATGCTAAGGTTAAAAATGAATTTATGATGTTTCTTCTAATGATTTTAAAATTACATGCTCATACATATTATTTCCCTCTCCATTGGTCATGATTTATGCATATTGATATTATTGTGATGTTTTTTAATTCATGGCATACCTACATACATAGTACATTTTATGTGCTAACGTATACTTCTTTACCTACATTATCTAATGTAGGGATAGATGACGAGGAGATTATTACATATTGAGGCTAGCATTCCCATTCGTAAACTTGATGACTTATTGTTGTGTTCCCATGCTTTGGGGACAAGTCCTTATGATGCTTTGTATTTCTTCTATGTTGATACTCTATCATTTACTTTTGATGTATATCTTAAGGATGCGTTGGTGAGCTATGTGCTAGACTCGCCAATATCTATGATGTAAAGGCATGAATTGATCAAATGGATATGATATATTTTCATACTCTTGCTTATATACATTTCAACTTGCTTAATATCTTATGTACATTTATTTTACCTTATGAATGCTTACGATATGAACACAAGGCTTGGATGGGATGCCTTCAATTGTCGCATTGGCTATGTTGCGGTTTGGACCTAGGTCCAACTCGTCATAGAAATGGCTCTATGACCTGCTCTTTTGCCAAGGGAAAATGATGCTAGTACGGACGAAGCTCCTCAAGCTCCGAACGTCCCTCAAGATAACCAATCATCTAATGATGAGTTAACAGCCATGATCACTATGTTGGCTTAAGTTGTTACTTCCCTAATGACTCCTACTCTGGCTTTGAGGATAAGGGTTTTTTAAGGATTAATCCCCCAGAGTTTCATCTTCCAAAGGTAGATGAGGATCCCCAATAGTTTACTGATAATGTTTAAAAAGTGATGGAGTTTATGGGAGTGTCTTTTGATGAGAAGGCAGAACTAGTAGCTTATCATCTTAATAGAGCGGCTCAAGTTTGGTTCACTCAATGGATATTCAAGATAGATGAAGAAGGTATCGTTGGTTAGGAGATCTTTATGGCCACTTTTCTTGATTACTTCTTCCGTCTTGAGCTAAATGAGGGTAAGGTGATGGAATTGATGAACATAAAGTGAGCAAGGATTCGTGTGTGGGAGTATGCCCTCAAATTTGCTAAGTATTCCTAATTTGCTCCTATCTTGGTGGCAGACTCTAGGGCCCATGTGAATGAATACACTTTGGTTGTGTCCGACTTTATAAAGATGGAGTGTAAAGCTACCATACTCATCAAGGAAATAGATATCTCCAGGCTCATGACTTATGTCGAACAAGTGGAGAGTGGAAAGTTACAAAAGATGAGGTCGAGTGAGTCAAAGAGGGCTTGTCATGATGGTTAGTTCTCTTATGGTATTTCCTATGGTGGTTGATTCCAACAAGGCCAAGGGTCATAAAAAGGTGCTCCTCAAAGGTTTGACAAAGAGAAAGAAGCCAATCCTAATGCTCAAGGTGATATTGTGAAAGGTGGTGCTATTCCTCATAGGTGCCCCAAGTGTAGGAGGAACCATAATGGGGAATGTTTGAGATGTTTTGGTGCACGCTTTTGTTCTGGAAAGATGGGACATAAGATTTTCAAGTGTCCTAATATTGCTAATAATGGTAAGGAAGGGAATCCCAAAGGCCAAGTGGTTCAAAAAGGCAAGTGCAACAAGGTGCCCAAGCTCAAGATGGTGGTACCCATGGTAATCAATTCTATGCATTTCATGATAGGCAAGAAATTGGTGAGGCTCCCAAGTTGGTTATCGGTATGTTGAAAGCGTTTGATCATGATGTATATGCTTTGCTTATCCCCAGTGCCAATATGTCTTTTGTTACTCCTAATGTTGCTTATAAAATTGATGTGACTCTGGAAGTCTTGGTAGAACCTTATTTGGTTTATACTCCAATCGATGAGTGAATCATAGCCAAGAGTCTATAAAGTTATCCTATGCCAGTCTTAAATAAAGTCTTTTCATGTGATCTGGTTGAGCTTGATATGACTGATTTTGACATTATTCTTTATATGGATTGGTTACACACATCATATACTTCTATTGATTATAGGACTCGTAGGGTTACATTCCATATCCCTAATAAGCCCATCGTAGAGTGGAGGGGAACAAATTCTTTGTTCAAAGGGAAGATTGTCTCCTACATGAAACCATGAAAATGAAAGGTTTTCAATATAATGTTATCCGAGTCATTGATGTTGAGTCTTATGTACTTACTCTTGATTTGATTACTATAGTGAATGAGTTCCCTGATATCTTCCCTGATGATCTACTAGGTATTCCTTCCAAAAGGGAAATCAATTTTGGTATGATCTCTTACCCGACACCTAACCTATTTATGTCCCTCCATGACAAATTGCACTGGCAGGATTGAAGGAATTGAAAGAACAATTAAATGATTTGCTCGATAAAGGGTTCATAATACCTAGTGTGTCACCATGGGGTGCTCCCATATTATTCAGGAGGAAGAAAGATGGTTCACTATAAATTGTGTAGATTATTGACAATTGAATAAAGTAACCATCAAAAACAAATATTCACTTCTAAGGATCAATGAACTCTTTGATCAACCACAAGGTGCAAGATACTTTTCTAAGATTGATCTTTGGTTTGGATATAACAAATTGAGGCTAAAGGAAGAGGACATCCCAACGATGATATTTAGAACACATTATGGTCATTTTGTACTTTTTGTTATGTCATTTGGACTAATAAATGCCCCCACCGCTTTTATGGATTTGATGAACAGGATCATCAAAGCATATTTTGTTATATTCGTGGTGGTGTTCATAGATGATATATTGGTCTATTAACAAGATGTAAAACAACATGAGGATCATTTAAGGATTCAGTTGCAAACATTGAGAGATAGACAACTCTATGCCATGTTTAGCAAGTGCAAATTTTTGTTAAGAGAGGTGGCTTTTCTTTGTCCCGTTATTTCGGGTGATGGTATTGGGGTTGATCCAAAGAAGACAAAAGCTATAAAGAGTTGACCTACACCATTATCTCCATCTAATATAAGAAGCTTTCTGGATTTGGTTGGATATTATAAAAGGTTTGTTAAGGGATTTTCCTAAATTTCTTCTCCTTTGACAAAGATGACCTAAAAGAAGGAAAAATTCCAATGGTCAAATAAATTTGAAAAGAGCTTTCAAATATTGAAGGATTGACTTACTTTGACTCTTGTTTTGACATTACCTGAATATTTATATGGTTTTGTTGTGTAGTCTGATGCCTCATATATAGGGTTAGGTTATGTGTTGATGCAATATGGAAAGGTCATTGCCTATGCTTTAACGCAATTGAAATTGCATGAGAAGAGTTATCTGATGCATAATCTTGAGTTGTTAGTTGTTGTGTTTGCATTAAAGATTTGGTGACACTATCTCTATGGGGTTCATATTGATATATTCACGAACCACAATAGTTTATAACATATGTTTAGCCGAAGGGATTTGAACATAAGACAAACAAGATGGTTGGAACTTTTAAAAGACTATGATATGAGTGTGATGTATCACTCAGGCAAAGCTAATGTTTTAGCTGAGACATTGAGTAGAATGTCTATGGGCATCATGGCACATGTTGAAGGTGGAAATAAAGAATTTGTCAAAGAATTAGACCAATTGGCCCATTTTAGTGTAAGGTTTAATAGCCTGAGTGATGGAGGTGTGTTAATACCTAATGGGGTGGAATCATCTCTAATGGGGGAAGTCAAGACAAAGAAAGACATGGATCCTACCTTAGTGGAGTTGAAGAAGTTGGTGGTTGATAAAAAGGTTGAAGTCTTCTTGCAAGGGGGAGATGGAGTATTGTGTTATCAAGGGCAATTATGTGTACCCAATATGGATGGACAAAGGAAATAGATACTTGATAAAGCTCATACTTTTAAGTATTTTACTCATCCGAGATCCACCAAAATTGATAGATATTTGAGAGACGTATATTGGTTGAATGGCATGAAGAAAGACATAGCAAGGTGTATTATTAAACATTCAAATTGTCGAAAAGTAAAAGTAGAACATCAAAGGCAGTGCTTTGACTCCAGATATTAAGATAACAACATAGAAAATGGGAGATAGTGAATATGAATTTCATTCAAGGGTTTCTAAGGACAAGAAAGCAATTTGACTCAATATGGGTGGTTATGGATAAAAATGAAAACAACCCACTTTTTGTCAGTGAAGACTTCTTATTATGAAGAGGATTATGCTTAGGATTATATTCAAGTATTGGTGGAGTTGCATGGGGTACCATTGTCCATCATATCTTATAGAGGTTCTCAATTTACTTCTCATTTTTGGAAGTCATTCCGAAAGGGCCTTGGTATGAAGGTGAAATTAAGTGCCACATTTTATCCTCAAATGGATGGACAAGCCGTAAGGACAATACAAACCTTGGAGGATATTTTAAGGGCTTATGTGCTTGATTTTAAAGGAAGTTAGGATGATCACTTACCTTTTATTAAATTTTCTTGTAACAACAATTTTCGTTCAAGTATTGGTATGGCTCTATTTGAAGCATTGTATGGTGGATGGTGTAGATCATCAGTGGGATGGTTTGAAGTTAGAGAGATGTCCTTAGGTAAAAGTTAAGAGTATTGTTGAGAAGGTAAAAGACATGAGTGAAAGGTTGAAGGTAAAAGTTAGATCATCGGTGGGATGGTTTGAAGTTAGAGTATTATTGGGAAGGTAAAAGTCATGAGTGAAGGGTTGAAGGCTTCTCAAAGTCGTCAAAAGTCATATGCCGATGTTAGGAGAAGAGAATTGCTGCTTTGTGAAGATAATTGGGCATATTTGAAGGTTTCCCCAATGAAAGGAGTAATACGCTTTTGCATGAAAGTCAAATTAAGTCCTAAGTATGTGGTACCTTATAAAATCGTGATGAAAGTTGGAAAGGTAGCTTATGAATTGGATTTGCGTAGAGAATTAGCAATGGTTAATCCAGTGTTTCATATTTCGATGCTAAGGAAATGCTTGGGTGATCCTAATTCTATTGTTCAATTGAAAGATTTGACTATTAAGGAAGACCTAAGTTATGAAGAAGTACCAGTTGAGATCTTGGACTGGCAAGTAAACAAATTGAGGAATAAAAAAGTTGCATCTACCAAGGTAATATAGAGAAATCAACAAGTTAAAAGTGTCACTTAGGAGGGTAAAGAAGTTATTATGAAATGATACCCTTACCTCTTTCCTTTTACTCAAGCCTAAGGTACTCATTACGACCAATTCCTTCAAAATTCTCACTAATGCTTATGTCTAGTTAAGTTTCACGCATGTATGATCAAAAAAAGGTTTTTTTAATGATATTTGATGCATAAGATTCATATTTTTATGAAAATGATAACTAAGTTGCATTTTTAGATATATGCTATGATTATGACTATGTTTCTACTCTATTCGAGCGTAATTCTATCTCATTCGAGGACAAATGACCCCAAAGGAGAGATAATGTGACACCTCTTATGTTTTTAGGCTTGGAAAACTAAAGAAAAGAATTTACTGATGCTCAGAACTTATGAGCCAATTTATGGCCTGCAAAATAATCCACGGGTCGTAGATGGTATCATTCAATGTGACAAGTGAAAATAGAATAATGAAGGATTCTTGGAAGTGGACTTACGAATTATCAGACGAGCCCATATGTTTGCCCATGGCCTGTAAGTTGGTCTCATAGGTGGAGGCCCTGGGGAACTAAAATAGGTCTAAGTTTGGGGTGTTCCTATGAAGTGTACTACAGCTCATAAGTTTTTCTATGAGACATGCTGCACGTTTGTGGGTCAGAAGTTACAATTCCAGTAGCTCAATTTTTGTGACACCCTGACCTCCGAGGCCAGATACGACCTGCAAGCCATTCTACGACCCGTAGAAGGGGTTTCATAGATGACTCCAGTAGTTTTAATGAAGGGCATCTTTCACTTTTCCAATTCATATAAGTCCTAAACTACATCGTTTTACTACTATAACTACCTAACCAACGTAACCTCTATAAAGTCCTATTCTAATATATTCAAAGGTTTAAATCCCCAAATTTCTTTCAAGTATTCTCAAATTCTCTCCCTAATTCAAGGGTTCTATTGAAGCTAAAGCTTGAAGACTGACCAAAGTTTTTCCAAATATTCCTACTCAAACTCTAAGGAATCTAGATGAGGTATGTAGAGCTTCATTGATAGATTAGTTTCATCTATGGAGCCCAATCCAAAACCTTCTTTTTATTAAAATTTCCTGACAAATTCTTATGGCCTTTTAAGCTATGATTCCTGATACATGCTTTAAGATTCCTATATTGTGATTATGATTAATTAAGTATGAATTATAACGAATTCTATGTTGTGTAGGATGTTTAAGAAAAGGCATGTGATTCCAAAGTATGCATGATTATGGCTCAATGATTTAATGTGGGATCCATTGTTAATGATTTAATTTGGTTTTAATTGCATATTTTCTCTATGAATCTTATTCAATTGTATGATTTTGACTCAAATGTCCATGGACCCACATTTAGCCCTAGTCACATATAATAGCGCTATGGATTTCTATGAATATGACTTCAATTATGAAAAGCATATTTTAAATAATGATGATATTATGACAACAATGGTGTTACGAAAGCTTTGACGATGCTATGATAAAGATAGTGATGAATACCCTAATGTTGATGATGATGTTAAAGTGGGAATGTCTACCCACACTTTGACGAAAGTAAAGTAAATGGACTATTCATATGTCATGATGTTTTCATAAAAGCTATGATGACTATTTAGGAATTATGAAAGCATGATTTTAACGAAGTATGAACTATATTGAGAGCTATATATATATATATATATATATATGTGTGTGTGTGTGTGTGTGTGTGTGTGTGTGTATATATATATATATATATATATATATATATGTGTGTGTGTGTGTGTGTGTGTGTGTGTATGTGTATATATATATGTATGTATGTATATATATATGCATAACTTATGTGTTCTATTGGATATTACTTTGCACCAAGTGGACTTGTGTGAGAGGGAGTATCCCTAAGGGTCCTTTTATAAATCCTCAAGTCCTATAAATATGTGCCACCATAGGAATGATGTTCATGTTTTATGCCTTAAAGGTCTGCTATTAGATCCAATTAGGTAATATGATAAACACTCACCGTACTAGGATAAAGCCTAAAGGGTGGGTTCAAATAATGGTTTTTGTCATGCTGAGACAGAGCCTATAGGTTGAGTATCGAGTTTAACTTAGAAAAGTAGACTCCTCTTACCTTACTGTAGAGTGAAAATGAAGATTCCATGTAATAGTCTGCATGGTCTTATATGTCAGTTGTTAGAACTCGTATATTTGCATTTTGGTACCATGGCAAACATTTGAGGTCGCTAGTGTCATTTTCAGGGTGTTTGACAGTTAAGTGCACTTTTGAGGAATTTGGGAATTTAAGTTGGAATCTTTGTAAGTAGGGTTTTATGAGCTTAAGGATAATTATATGTACAAGTGTACACTTACAAGACCAAGGATATTAAATCTTTCATGAAGTAATTACAAGTGGAGAAAATTCAAATTTTGATCCCCCAAGAGGCGTCGAAGCTTTGGTTTGTCAAGGAAATGCGTAGAAATTCGTGTGTGAAGACAGAGTTTTCTAGCAATTGAACATTCAAGAAAGATGTGCCTACATGTTTCATGCATTCAACAGTGGGGGCATTGAGGGCTAATATCCATCCCAATTGTGTGGAGGTGGTGCTTTGTTGGAAGTTACAAGTTCTTTTCTCTAGAGCTTAATTAATGAGTTCTAATGTCTTAGGTGGTATAATGAAAGGATAACTATGAAAATTTTACTGTTTGGTTGAGATTGAAGCTTATGAAGTGATTTCCAAACTTGGGTATATTGTATGTATAAGTGCAATTTTAAGTCTTTATGTATTAAGGGTGTAAAATATGTTTCTTGTGGGCTTATATGAGAGTGGAATAAGTATAAGAACTTGTGGGTATACCTCCTTGAACTTGTGGCCGAATTGGAGGGCATTTAATTATGAAATTATTGTGTTTTGATATTGTGGGTTCTCCTCGAGCGTTGGAGTGTTGTGATGTGATTCTTGGAGTGCACTGAAGTAATTTAATATGCAAATTATGTATGGAATGAGCAGGCTGCCTAGATTTTTGAAATTTGGTAAACTGAGCTTCAGTCACGTTTTAGCGTTTTAAGGTTTACTTTGTCATCGGGAGTTGTGTTGTGTGTTTGGATGGTGGAATGTGGTCCTTAGAGCATGTAAGGGTATTTACATATATTGAGATATGAATAATAGGGGTGCTGCCCCTGTTTGGCAGTTTTGAAAGAAGGTGTGATGTGGTTATTGTTGTTGTTGTTTGTTGTTTGGGGTCAAGTTGGAACTCCCAGGATGGTTTTTTTTAAGGGGAGGTGCTGGCAAAATTTTTGTAAAATCTTGGAGGAGGTTTAGTTTTTAATAATGTGTGTATTATGCTAATTGTAGATTTTGAG
>DF368598.1:1416-12509 GCA_000787875.1 Solanum virginianum
TATATGGATATGCAGGAAGGGGTGCTCCTAGGTGTGTGTAGGGGTTGTGTTTGTTCGCGAAAAAGGATTCCTCGTCAAGTAAGAAAGGGGCGTGGAAACGCATAAGAACTCTTGAATGGAAAAGAGATGTAACTCCAGTTCCTTCGGAATCGGCTAGATAACAAGTCTAAAGGTTTTCTTCTTGATGAGATCGATATTGATGATAGTGACGATATTGATGATAGTGACAATCTTGATGCTACNNTAAGCTTTATCAAATTAGCCTAAGTACAGTTGTTACAAACAGAGGCTGGCAATCCCCACAAACCTTGCTAACAAGTAGGTTCACCCATTGGTGTCATAACCTCATGGAGCTCTATTGGTTCAGGCTCTATCACCTGAGCAGGCAACAATGGAAAAAAAATATATGACCGAGTAGAACCAGAACCAGTCAACACACATAGTTCAAGTTCTTCCAAGCCCCACATACACTATCTGAATACACGCAATATCCCAAAACATAACAACAGTTGTATGCCCAGTGTCCCACAATCTCATGATATAGTGACACAAAGGGAGTGCAACCCAATCAATGTCACATGGAACAGCAGCACCTATTCATTCATGATTACATATTCAAAAGTATTCAAACCTAGACTATAGCAACAGTAACGTGCATGAGGATCCATCCAAACCAATTCAATTCCTTATGGGTGGGCAGTTTCTTCCTCGAGCCCTTAATCCCTTCATTAGTTATTCGCATACTTAGCATGAAAAGTAGAGTGCCTCCCGACAACTGAGATCTGGTAGGTATATCTGCAATCAAAAGAATTCTTAGTAGCAAAAAGAGGGGGGTTCACCCTACTAACGTCGCTCTATCACACGATCTAGGATCAAACAAAGAGTAACATCCTAAGTATCCTGTAGCCTCCTATTTGTAGATGTGGTGCACAATACACTGATAAACAAGACTCTACTGGACACAGTCTATGAACATTTCGAGGACAAACTGCTCTGATACCACTTCTGTCATGACCTAACCTATGGGCCGTGACTGGCACCCGTTTGGGGCGCTCGAACCATATAATCAAACCAGACTCCCACCTAGGTTACTATTCATCTATGAAAATTTCGACAGAGTTTTTTATGTAAATAAACACGGGATAGATTTGTTATAAATTAATTAGTTTTTTTGAATAATGTGAAATTTTTCCAAATTTTTTTTAGTTCAATGCTATTAAATCTCAGGTTAGGCTTGGTTGGACCAACCGGACAACAACAACAACATACCTAGTGGAATCCCACAAGTGGGGTCTGGAGAGGGCAGAATGTACTCAGACCTTACCACTATCTCCTAGACCTTACCAACCGGACAAGCACTAAAAATCGTGCGAGAAATAACAAGATCAAAAGGGCACAAAATCTGGTAGGATAAAATCAAGGAAAGTGAAATTTTGTGAGACAGTTAACTAATAGATATAAGAAATGTCTTAAGGCATGAAAAGGCGAAAGGCAACTGATGGATTTTTTATGAAATACTTATTGTCGCTTCAATTGGTAATATATTAAAAGTATATATATATATATTGCATAGATGACAGATATGTTTATTTAAGTATGTAAATTTTCCTTTCTAAATATAAGTCATGGGCTTAAAATGCTATTGTGATATACATAGTTAAAAAGGAAAAATTACGTGGAAGAGTAAATATATACTAGTTAATTAATTAACCTAGTTATAGTTTGAATCAATTACGGCTCGCAGCAAACATTTAGTTGTAATTATAGTTTGAGTTTTGTATAATTCATGTTATTTATACAAATATTGTATGCGATTATATAAAACTTGTGTGCGAATCAAATTATACAGCAAAATATACAAACTATCATGCCCCAGAAGGGTACCCTACATGTAACTCGCACTCATTACATTCGTTCAATCCATCAATTAGTGGAAGATATTAGATAAATGACAAATAACATATCAGTGGGATACTCTACCTCATCACATCGATATCAGGAATAAAGGCCATAGGCCACAAGACTAGTTATTTCTGTCCATCACATAGAATAACGATAAAGATAGTCAATGAAAAGAAAAGAGGAAAGGACCCCGACATCAACGCATCATCTCTCTACGTCTATGAAACCTCTATTTCTAATAGGTCTAGGATGGTATCGTGACAGGCCATGGCTACCACAAGCTCATAATAACTCAAAAAAATAAGAAAGGGAAATAAAGACACCCTCTGAATGCAGGGGAGGAATCACCAAGTCTCTGGCTGAAAGTCTGTGAACCTCAACGATTCATCTGCTGAATTCCTCTGTCTACTGAATCTACATCATGAAACGATGCAGCGCCAAATGACATTAGTACGTGGAATGTACTTTATGTAAAATGGGCTAAAAGTAAACAGTAAAGGCAAGACAATATGAAATGACATCATCTCATCAAATACTAAACCTCAACTCAGAATAAGGAATAGGACACTATCACATCACCATCAATCAAGACTTATACCATTACATCAACATCAGAGTACTATCAACATGGAACCTTTTTAGGATTTTCTAATTGACAACCACCACCTATGAGCCAGTGTTGATACAACAAAGAGATATCATTGCCACATCTGTCTAGTACCTTACCGGGTAAAGAACGAGTCTGTTAGTGTACCCAAAATTCTGTCAAGTCCTCTTTTGGGAAAAAGGAAACATCCGCTTTCATAGTCCAATCCTCTCCTATACTGGCCATGTAGTTAATGAGTACGAGTGGGACTCACTCTTACCCATTTCAATGCTCAATACTCCTCCCATTACTCGACATGCTCATAAGTCTATCAACATCAGAATTTATGTACAATAAGTCTCTCTCAGACAAGGACATCAACTCACCTAGTCATCTTTCATCTCAAGGAATTAGGTATGTTTTATAAAATTCAAGTTCAATCTCTAAAAGACTCTAAGTGTCTCCCTCTAAATTAAATTCCATCAACATTATCATCGGCACTCACTCAATTAACGACCCATACCACAATAACCAAACACATTTACATCATCAAGGCTCTAGACATCAACCCCTAGGTTCATTCTTGAAATCTTTGGTAATTAAGAATGTAGAGATTATATAATAGATCAAATAAATCTTTTACACAAGTAGTTCCAGTTATGATGATCATTAATTCAAGAAAATATACATAGAATAAAGAAAGGTAACATTCAAGAATTTGTAACACAAGTCCTATCACTTTCAACCATTAATTTACTACAGTCAAAGGGGCACATGGGAGAACAATCCCATACTTTGGGTAGCCTTACATACCTGGAATGAAGATTATCTTAATCTTCTTCAAGAACTTGACCCACACTTTGCAATCCCCCAAGCTTTTCTGTCTTCTCTCTAAAGATTTCTTCCCGTAGAAACTACGAAAAATTGGTTTGGAAAAAATGACCCTTAAACATGTTTATTAGACTTACAAATAGGTTGGGAATACCCAAAATACCCTTCCCAAAATTAAAAGAAAAACCATCACTAAACATGCACTGGTCCGTGACGTGCTAGGGGTGTGGACCAGTGTATTTTCCTCCAAAATTTTCCCGAACGAATTTTATCCCTCCCGTCAAAAATTTAAAAAAAGTATAAATGTAGGTGCGTGTATCTAGTGCATTATGCCTAGGGCGCGCATCAACACTATCCCAAAATAAATGAGCGAAAATTATTTTTCAACTTGATTGCTCTAAAATCGGGTTGAAGCCATTTTCTCGCTCAAATTTTCATGATGATCGCAAATCCTATCTTGGATTTTCCATCAGAGCTTGGAAAGATGCATTCTATGCATGATTATGTTCTAGGGGCATTTCAGTAATTTTATAGGGTGTTACACAAAAAGTACAAATTGTGTAGCAAGTTGCGTACGAATTATATAGTGAAATAGGTGCGGGTATCTAATCTTTATAGCTTCCTCCGCTTCCCATGTAGCTTCCACAACAAATTGGTTCCTCCGTACAACTTTAATGAAGGCTATCTTTTTATTCCTCAGCATCAGACTTGACGATCAAGAACTTGGACTGGAATTTCCTCATAGGATAGGCTATCCTTTACTCCCGTACTCTCAACAGGGACCACCAAAGTAGGATCTCCCAAGCATTTCTTCAGCATCAAAACGTGGAATACTAGATGGACCCCATCTAACTCGGAAGGTAATTCTAACTCATAGGTGACCTTCCAATCCTTCTCCATTCTGATAGGGTCTGATACAGCATGGACTTAACTTCCCCTTCTTACCGAACCTCATGACGCCCTTCATGGGTGACACTTTCAAGTACACCCAATCATCCTCCTCAAACTCTAAGTCCCTTCTCCTCATATCAGTGTAGGACTTTTGGCGGTTCTGTGCTATCTTCAGCCTTTCTCTAATGACTTTCACCTTCTTTATGGACTAGTGGACAAAGTTAGGTCCAATCAATTCCTCTTCACCAACCTCGAACCACCGAATTGGTGATCTACATCTTCTCCCATACAAAGCTTCATAAGGGGCCATCTGGATGCTAGCATGATAACTATTGTTGCACGCAAATTTGATCAATGGCAGATGATCATCCCAATTCCCCTTGAAGTCAATAACATAGGCTCTCAATATATCCTCTAAGGTTTGAATGGTGTGCTCTGCTTGGCCATCTTTTAATGAATGGTCATGCTGAAATTTACCTTGGTACCCAATCCCTTCTGGAAAGATCTCCAAAATTGGGAGGTGAATTAAGCCCCTCTATCCGAGATGATAGACAATGGAACCCTATGTAACCTCATAATCTCACGAACGTATAACTTAGCATACTCTTCTACAGTGTTAGTGGTCTTGACTGTCAAGAAATGAGCTGATTTAGTCATCCTATCCATGATCGCCCATATCGAATCATACTGCTTTCTGGACCTTGGTAAATTGATAATGAAATTCATGTTAATCATCTCCCTATTTCCACTCAGGAATTTCAAAATTCTGTGCCAGTCCACACGGTCTTTGATGTTCAACCTTGACCTGTTGACAATTGGAGCACTTTGAGACAAATTTAGCAATATCCTTCTTCATTCCATTCCACCAATAGACTTTTCTTATGTCATGATACATCTTGGTGGAACCAGGATGGATAGAGTATCTGTAGCTGTGAGCTTCATCCATGATTCTTTCTCGGACACCATCAACATCGAGTACACACAATCTACCCTGGTATCTCAACACCCTATCTCCCCTTTCGGAGAAAACATCACCCTTTTCTTGTGAACCGCTTCTTTCAATTAGAATAAGAAAGGGTCTTGGTCTAGTTTTTCCTTCACCTCTGACACTAAAGATGAAGCAGACCCATTCTGAACATTGACCCTACCTTCATTGTTCTCCTCAAGTTGAACTCCCAATTGAGCCAATCTGTGAACTTCCTTGGCAAATTTTGTCTTCCCTTCCTCCACTTGGGCAGTGCTACCCATAGACAACCTGCTAAGAGTATTATCAATAATGTTAGCCTTACCTGGGTGATAGAGAATGCTTATGTCATAATCCTTAAGCAACTCCAACTATCTCCTCTACCACAGGTTAAGCTCCTTCTGACTGAATACGTATTGTAAGCTTTGTGGTTAGTGAACACATCCACATACACTCCATACAAGTAGTAGTACCAGATCATGAGCGCGAACACCACTGCTACCAACTTGAGATCATGAGTCGGATAGTTCTTCTTATAGATCTTAAGTTATCTGGAAGCATAGGCTATCACCTTCCCTATTTGCATTAGCACACAACCAGTCCAACTCTGGATGCATCATAATATATCATAAAGTCTCCTGTCGTGTCGGGCAAAGTCAAAACTGGTGCTGTAGTCAGTCTAGTCTTCAACTCTTGGAAACTCTTATCATATTCGTCTGACCATTGAAACTTGGCCTTCTTCTGAGTTAGCTTGGTCAATGGTGCAGATAAAGAAGAAAAGCCCTTAATAAATCTACGGTAGTAGCCTGCCAGTCCCAAGAAACTTCTTATTTCCATCAGAGAGGTGGGTCTAGACGAGTTCTTAACCGCTTCAATCTTCTGGGTATCCACTCAAATACCATCCCCGAAACAACATAACCTAGGAAGACCATAGACTTGAGCCAAAACTCACACTTCGAGAACTTCCTATACAACTCATGGTCTTTGAGAGTTTGCAAAACTATTCGAACATGATTAGCATGCTCCTCTTCATCCTTAGAATACACCAGGATGTCATCAATGAATATATTTATAAACATATCAAGTTACGGTCTGAATACTCTGTTCATCAAGTCCATGAATGCTGCAGGTGCATTAGTCAATCCAAAAGACCTGACCAAGAACTCAAAGTGGCCATACCGTGTCCTAAAGGTTGTCTTAGAAATGTCACATTCCCTCACCTTCAATTGATAGTAACCCGATCTGAGGTCTATCTTGGAAAAGCAAGTAGCACCCTAAAGTTGGTCAAATAGATCATCTATCTTGGGGAGCATATACTTCTTTATTGTGACCTTGTTTAGTTGCTGGTAGTCTATGCACATTTCGAGAGACCCATCTTTCTTATGCACGAATAGGACAAGAGCACCCCAAGAAGAGACACTAGGACTTATGAAACCTTTCTCTAATATGTCCTTAAACTGTTCTTTTAATTCTTTCAACTCAGCAAGGGCCATTCTATATAGTGGAATTGAAATGGGCTAGGCCTTGGGGAGAACATCAATCCCAAAGTCAATCACTCTATCAAGAGGGACTCCAGGTAGATCATCGAGAAACACTTCGGGAAACTTATTCACAATCGGGACTGACTCAGGAGTAGTAGACTCAACATTATCAGACTTAACTCACACGAGGTAGTAAATACAACCCTTGGAGATCAACTTTCTAGCCCTAAGATAAGAGATAAACTTGCCCTTGGGTGCAACAGAACTCCCTTCCTACTCTTGGACAGGTTCATTAGGAAATTGAAACTTAACAATTCAGGTTCTATAGTCAACAGAGGCATGACAGGTATGAAGACAATCCATGCCAAGAATCACATAAAAGTCAACCATCTCCAATTCAACCAAGTAGGCTAAGGTATCTCTATGATAAATGGATACTACACAGTCTCTATAAAACCTCTCAGCTAAGATAGACTCACCAGTAGGAGTGGGAATAGCAAAAGGTTCAAGCAAACACTCTGGAAGAATCCCAAACTTACCGGCCACATAGGGACTCACAAAATATAAAGTGGCACCTGGGTCAAGCAATGCATAAGAATCAAAAGTAAAGACTTGAAGCATACCCATAAAAACATCTGGTGCAACCTCCTGATCCTGCCTATTACCCACTGCATGAAGATGGTTCATCCTGCCTCTGGTACCCAAAGTAGTATCTCTCTGATGACTGCCAGCTGGGGGTACTACAGAGAACTATACTCTATTGCTCCCTTCACCTCATCTCCTCTTCGGACACTCATACTGGAAGTGACCAGTCTGTACACATGAGTACTAAACATCCTTACCCATATGACACTCACCCAAATGGAGTTTACCACACTTGTCACAAAGTGGCTTTCCCTTGGCACCTTGGGTCACACTAGCTTGAGATTGAGAACCTTGGGCCCTGTAATTCTGGTAACCATAAGACTTCTGATCATACCTATTTGTTTTCTGAAAGTAGGACTTGTCACCTTTATTTTGTCTTTGTTGGCTATGCTCATGCCCGACTGATTTTGCTTTCCTATTCATCTGTTCTTCTCTATCTCTTTTCTTATCCTCCTCTGTCTGTTGGGCATACACCATAATCCTGGAAATGTCCATACCTAGGATCAACAAGGCTGCCTTGCACTCTTTCTGCATGTACCTGCCCAAGCCAGACACAAACTTCCTCATCCTCGCCCTCATGTCTTGGACCTTCTCTGGAGCATATCTGAACAACTTAATAAACTTGAGATTGTACTCTTTAATGGTCATCCCTCCTTACTTTAAGTTCACGAACTCATCAAACTTTGCCTTCCTCAACTTTTGAGGAAAGAAATGGTCAAGCAAAGCAACTTCAAACTCCTCCCACTCTGTAAGTTCAACATCTTCACCTTTACTATCTTCCCATTGGTTATACCAGATGTTTGGAACATCCTTCAACTAGTAGGAGGCAAGCTCAACTCCTTTAATCCTATTGGAATACATAGCTTTCAAGACCTTATACATCTCCTTAATGAAGCTCTATGGGTCCTCCTCAACCTTCGGCCCTATGTATACTGGAGGGTTAATCCGTAAGAAATCTCTAAGCCTGGTTGCAACCGTGGACTCCTGTGAGCTAGAGCTAGGAGCTTGAGGACCTTAGTTATTACACTAGGAGGCCACTAGTTATGTAAGCATGGTGATGGCTCCCCTAAACTCCGCCTATAAGGTGGGGGCTGGTTGTGGCTGTGTACTGTGGGATCTCAGCAGTCCTGGCAGGCCGACCCTGTCTCTTTGTCTCTGTCTGAGCAGGGGCCTCTGGTTAGGGATTCTTAGTAGCTGGGGTTGAGACATCTCTTTGACCAGTTGTTCATTGGGGAGGCATATTCTGCAAACATGTAACGCATGAATTAGACGAGATTTTTTATAGAGTTAAACTCTATCGCATGAACTCAGATCATAAAAGAAGGGTCACGCCTCGGGAGGTTACCCTAGACGTAACTACCATTCTATATAGTGGAATTGAAATNNNNATCATAAAAGAAGGGTCACGCCTCGGGAGGTTACCCTAGACGTAACTAGCACTCAGAGACTATTGCTAGTCTCCAAGCGAACCACCTGGCTTCATTACATTCGTTCAATCCATCAATTAGCGGAAGATACTAGATAAATGACAAATAACCTATCAATGGGCTACTCTTATCACATCGACGTTAGGAATAAAGGTCATAGGTCATAAGTGGAGTAATCTATTGAAGAAAAATTAAACATGTAACTTGAATGGAAAAAATGTAACTCATGTACCTTTAAAATTGGAGAAAAATTAAAAGTTTAACTGAAATGGTAAAAACGTAACTCATGTACCTTAAATTTGGAGTCAAAATAATGGTAAAAACATAAATCATGTACCTTTAAATGTATTTTAAGGGTTGTAAATATCTAAGAAAATAAATAATAAGTAATTTATTTATATACTTAACTTAATCACGAAGTAAGAAAAAATTATCGCCTATAAATTGCGCGACTTTCTTCTCAAATTTTCTCAAGCTTATTCAATCAAACCACCTTCTCTTCCCTAATTCTTTTGTAATGGTAGAAAATAAGATTATATGCCAATGAAAAACTGAATTGAAGATAACAGAGTCTCAAGCGAATCGCATTACAACTTTCAAAAAGCTATGGGCAAGTCTTGTCAAGGAAGCACACGAGCTTTCGATTACAACGGGAGCAAATGTTTCTATTGTTGCTTATTCTCGGAGTGGTGAACCATATTTTTATGATTCCTCCAACAAGTTTGCCACAATAGATAAGTTTCTTAATGAATGAAGGCTTATGCGGTCAAAAGGGGGTCATTGATTTGATTGTCCTTAAAGAAGAGTTTATTCATCTTGTTTTATTTACTTTTTCAAGTTATTAGTGAAGTTTGTTTGTTCCAGTTCGTGAGTCTTTCTATAGGTCGATTGTTGTCCTTTAATCGGTTAATAATTTATTATCGCGTCTTTAGTCCTCTATGATCTTAAACTAGGAAGTATAAGGTCTTATGATGTATTTTCCCTTCTCCATTATAAAGGTACATTAATATTTCTATTAAAAAATGTGACATCACCTCATGCAATAAATATTTTATGCATTAGTCGATGATATTACTTTTCTAAATAATCGAGCTACTTAATCATGTGAAAATTCAATGAAGCGCTAGATTCACTATTGATTAAAAAAATATTTAAAAGGGATTTACAATGAATCAAAGTACATCGATTTGTTGGAAAGCTCTTGATTTTGGTTTAGCAGCTTTGTTGTAATCTATCTCAACCTATTTCAAGAAGAGTTATTTTTAGTTTGGTTGTGGGTCGGATAGGTTTGTAAAAGAAAAGAGAGTGAGTTTTTAGATTTTAAATAAGAGGCAAAGAGTTTAAACGAAAACATGTGCTTATCCATTAGCCTTAAGGGTATACACAATTCAAAAGATTGATGGTAAAAGTATATGTAATTTAATGTATAATCAAGGATATTAATATACCAATTATGATAGTTTGGAGGTATATTTGACCTTTTTTAAGATAATAAAAATTATATTTGATTGATTAAGTTTTTTTTTTTAAAACTAGTTTTTCTAGAAAATTAAATTCTTGAAAAACAAAGAAAATGACTTTCCATAGACAAAATGAGTGACATTTGAAAAGTAGTATTTTAATAAATTGATTTTGTTCTCCTATCTTCCAACACATATCATGTTTACTAGTCACCCCTCTTCCATATAACCCCTCTCCCTATCATGCCACATTCTTACTCTCAACTCTATTTCTTACAATAATTATCTGGATTATATATCAATACATTTAAGATATTATGATTTGCTTGCTTACCTAATAGAAACAAAAAGTAAGAAACCAACATGTTTTCTTAAAAGAATATTTTTCTTCTATCGAATCGTGGGCGGAGCCACTTTAGGTGAAGGGTGATCTGGTGCATGCCTTTTATTAGAAAATTATATGTTATACAAAGGTTGAATATTAGCTATTATAGGGGTTGTAACAACCTCTCCCTGTCATTATGGAGGAATCAACAGGGAAAGAGTTTGAACTAGAAAATACCCTAGTAGTAACTTGAAAATTTTATGCTTATACCAAGCTTAGACAAAGTCTGAGTTAGTTGAAGCTTGGGCTAATCTGGTAATGGATTGAAATTTGGATTATGAGTTTGATATTTTGAGTTGATAATCAAGACACTAAGAAGCCTATACAATCTTATAGAATCTGTTAGAACCCGTGCTTTGGCACGTTAGACTGGTTATGACTCTGGTATCACTGTTACTATTTTCTGGGACAGTCGAAAATTGTGTGGCAATTTTTTTGGAATTTCGGAGTAAGGGGACAATAGTACAAGTATAACTAAGTGTAAGGGTGCAAGATTTGTTATCATATAATCATATATGCAC
>DF368592.1:6426-16688 GCA_000787875.1 Solanum virginianum
GAGATCACATGTTGAGTTTGGCTTAGTAATGTTGTCCGGGTGCCCCAATCGGGTACCAGTCACCGCCTATAGGTTGGGTCGTGACAGATAGTCCTATCACAAAATAGAGATTATCTATTAGTTTGGCCAATCACTCTTAATAAGCATAAGAAAAATCAATGCTTAAGAACCTCTCTTAATGAAAAATATGTGCTCTTTTTTCACAAAAAGGTACAACAACAACAATAACAAAACAACTACAACACCCATATACCCGAAAGTGTATCCTCAAAGAGTCCAACAAATCAAACAACACCAACAAAAACATGGGAAGAACCAAAATCAAACAAAAACAACAACTACAACAGTTGTTCTAGTTAGTTCAATAATTGCGGCCAATACTTTAAAATCGACCAATATTTTTTCTCACCAAGTACTACAACAACAAAAATCAAACAACAAACAACACCCATACCCAGTTACGCAGTTGTTGTAATATTTCAACAATTGTTGTGAACCCTACTCGAAATTAACCAAACCAATCCAACACTTTGCTCGCAATGACTACACTAACGAAAATCAAACAACAACAACAACAACCATACCCGAAATCAACCAACTAACCCGACATTTTTCTCAAAACTCACAATGACTACAATAACAAAAATCAAACAACACCAACAACACCTATACCCAAAATCAACCAACCAACCAAACATTTTTCTCAAAATAACTACAAAAACAAGAGCACCCATACCCGAAATTCTATTCAAAAAGTACAACAACAAATCAAACAACACCAAGTAGAAATTAGAGCAAAATACATACTTTTTTTTATCTTCCTAAACCTAAATAATTATTTGTACAACAAAAATAAAAACTATAGCAGTGGAAAAATAAACAAAATCTCACCTTTAAGGAAGATGAGATTGATGACGCGATGGCCAAATTGGCAGGGACGAAATTGACCATGATGACAGTGACAACTGGGATCCTAACGACGACGAAAATGGCAAAGGGAGTGAAGAAGAAAAAAAGAAAGGAGAAGAAGACGTGAAGATGAAGAACCTCAAGAAGAAAAATCGAAAAACCCTTTTTCTTGATCGTGGGGTGAGGGTGGGAAGTTTAAGGGGTGTAATTTTGAAAAGAGTTTTTGTTTTTTAAATTTTATGATAAAGATTATACAAGTTTTTGAATTCAAACAATTAGTTGCTAAAATTTTAAAGTTATACACTTTGCCCCCTAATTAAATTAAACACCCTTAATTCCTAATTAAAGACAACTTTGACCTTGGATGGTCAAAATTGTCACTTTTTTTAATTCCACAACTTAAGTGGCACTTATAGCTCAATTTTCATCAGTGAGATGACATTGATGTAGTACGAGCGTAATACATCTTCTATTATCAAGATGATGTTATACATTGCAGGGTTAAATAAATTCACTTCTAAATAGTAGATATGTAAATAAATTGTCATGATAATTTAAATCTATAACTGATTTTTCGGTATTGATTAAAAGGTAAATTTATGTTTTTTTCCTAACACAATTGATAATTTCATGGCAAATTTTGAAGATATTTTTATGTCATTTCCGGGATATAGATATTTAGATGGTATGAATATAGCCCGACCCGCAATTCAATCAATTGAGTAATGAAGAATCAGTCTACCTAGTACTAGTAGCCTCCCATCCGATTTTGCCCTTTCTCTTCTTTCTCACACAAAAACAATCTTTGGCCATCTTCAAGAATGGCCATCACCAATCTTTTATCCACCACCATTACACCCATCCACTTCTCACACAAACACTCCCCATTTCTTCTACTGAAACCCGCAAGAAAACTCAGAAACCCCAAAAGGCCAACAATTCGAGCTCAATCCAAGAACGAAGACTCTGTAGATGGTCCAGATCGTTTAATCTCTGCCATCACTTACTTCTACCCATTCTTTGATGGTATTCAGTACGGAAAGTATGTAATCACACAGTTTGCTCCAATTCAAACACTTATTCAACCTTTAGTACCAGCTATAAGGGTTTTCAAGATCTTTCCACTTAATGGGTTATTGGTTTTCTTTACCCTTTACTTTATTGTTGTTAGAAATTCTAATTTTAGTAGATATGTCAGGTTCAACACTATGCAAGCTATTGTTCTTGATGTGCTTCTCATTTTTCCTGATTTGTTGGAGAGGAGTTTCAATCCAAGAGATGGGTTTGGATTGGATTTGATGATGAGCTTTGATAGCACTGTGTTTTTGTTTCTTTTGGTCTGTTTAGTTTATGGTTCTTCGTCTTGCTTGTTGGGTCAGCTACCAAGATTGCCCATTGTTGCTGAAGCTGCTGATAGGCAAGTGTTATGACCTCCTAAATTTTACTTATTTCTGAGGTTCCATCCTCTTTGTACACTTGTTAATTTTTGCTTCACCTGACAATTTATAGCTATTTTGTTTTGTCGCTTTTATTAATGGCTTCACCATTAGAATCTGGTTCTTGGATATGATGATTCTAAATGTGGATATGTATATTCTTGCTATGGAATTAGAAACATTTATGTCTCTTGTATCAGTTTAAATTTGTAATTCTAGCTTTTTGATATCTATCATCATTTGTTTATTGTGTTTCAGCTACTGCGTTTATGTTCATATTCTTTTTCATGTGCACTTCGCATTGCTGCTCTTATTAGTTGTTATGTTTTCTTCTTCTTTATACCTAAAATTGTTGCAATTGAGCCAAGCGTCTTTTGCAAACAACATATCTATCTTCACAAAGTAAGGTAAGGATGGAGTGTAGTGACAAGGACTATGTATACTCTATCCTCCTCAGACCCCATTTGTGGGATTTCACTGGCTATGTTGTTGTTGTTGTTATCAACTTCATTTTGTTTTGTCCCGTTTTTAAATCTATCTACCTCAACAAAATCAAAATAGAGGTATTTCCTTTTTAATAACTGTAATATCCTGGCTAACTTGTATATGCCTCAACTATTTCATGGAATATCTTAATTAGAATTGTTCCAAGCAACGATGTCCACTACGACTTAGGCAAAGAGAAGAAATACCTAATTTTGTTGCCTCTGCACGGATTCTAACTTTGGTGTACTATAGTTTTCTTTCCAGCTTCAGGAACCTCAATTCCATGCCATTAAGTGCCACAGAGGTGGTGTTATTATCAACAAGTAATATCATTTGTTTTATGTAGGTAATTTTCATTCCCCATTTGTAGGTAACATGTTACATCATCATTCTTTTTTTTTATGAGGTAACATGTTACCCTCAAGGGTTGGCCTGGTGGCAATTGACTTGAGTCTTGGGGTTTGCTCCCTTTCAAGGTCTCAAATTCGAAACCCACTTGGTGCAAACAATTTCTGAGGGCCATCAGACTCGGTAAAACCTGAATTAACCATGGTGCACTTGCGGGAAACTCTTTGCCGAGGGCCTGTGCACCCCGGGATTAGTCGGGGCTCTAAGAGACTCGGACCCCCGATGAAAAAAAAAAAAAAAAAAAAAAGAGGTAACATGTTACTTCATCATAGTTGGGTTGATGCTCAAGGAAGAAATTGATGATCCTAGTAGCCATTAGAGAGATACAAGATGTATCATGATTTTTAATTAAGGGTCTTGTTTTCTCTTTAGCTTGGAAAGGGCAAGTTTCTGGAGGTATGCAAAAGCTTGACATCAAGTTTTGATATTATTCTTTGAGATAATTCCATGTGTGTCCTTCACCCGATCTTCGAGCTTTAGCTAATTACAGAGATCTAGGCGATTTACCTAAAGGTATTGGCATCTGTATATGCCTTTTTTATGTAAATGCTAATTTGCCTCTCTTGCCAGTGGCTTTCCCTTTTCTTGTTCAACTTTTAAAAGTTTTTCCCTTGGACAAAAGAAACAATAACTAAAATTAGGATGGAAGAAATGATTCTCTTAATAGCTGCAGATTTATGAATTATGGCTTCGTCTAACTATACTTTGGCTTCGTCTATGTCTAACCAACAAAGCGGGGCCCACGTCTGATTAGCTAGTTGGTGAGGCTATAGCTTACCAAGGGGATGATCAATAGCTGGTCCGAGAGGATGATCAACCACACTTGGAATGAGACTGGATGGATTGAACTAAAAATTCATTAAATGCTTTCTATGAATGTCAACTAAGTATTGTAAGTAAATTGCTCCCGGTTGTTCAATCATTTGATAACCAGAGTCATTCTTTGATAAATGATCACTATTAGTCGGACTCAATAGCATTTGATCAATCCTATTTTCTGTCGTTAAGGTGGAAACTGAAACCATTAGGAAGCCTTTGGTGATCATATCCCCCTTTGGCTGGTGCCTAAATGCTAAATGTTATGAGATTTCAGAACTTTTTAGATGTTAATACTCTAACCCAAAGGGCAAACATTTGCATCTAACTTGTAGGTTTCCTTTTGTACCTTCAATGGACTTGGTATCACCATCTTCAATTTCATACATGACACTGCTACTAATTTTCTGATTGAGTAGTTGAGTGTTGGCTAGTGAATATTCTTCACTATCATGGAATTATGACATAAATGTTGATGAAGTCTTCTGAAATCTGTTCTTTGGTATTACATTGACATTACGTATGTAGTTTTTATGACATTAAGAATGAGGCTGTTGCCCTTGGACTTGAGGGCCAAGAGAAAGTGAAGCAACAAACACCAAGAGGAAGTCGAGCAACAAAGCGAACTCATGCTAGTAACTAGGATTTTTTAAAATGTCAATGCTGATATGCTTTAATGCAAGGATGCATAGGGCTTGCACTTTGTTGCTTTAGGTTCTTCACCTTCAGCTTCCTTTTTGGCGAAATACATGCTACTGTCAAACTGCTCTGGAAGCCAAAGATAAAATTCACCTTTCAAGATATAGTATGGATTTGTATACAGGTTATGATGAACTGGTGAAATCAAGATGTCTGACTGTCTACTCTATAAGGCTAGTGGTAAAATAGACTTCCAGTTGAGCATTACTTGCTATGCATACTGAGCAATAATGTTGTGGACGTTTAGGGATCAGAAAATCATGGATTTTTGTGTTAAGGACGCAATGTGATATCGTTCAAACCCCATTTCATGCTTAATTATGTGGGTATTGTTTGGCCAAGTAAGCTATCACGTTGAGTTTGCATAAATATGTTTACCTCATGTATAACATTTAACATGGAAGGTTTTGCTTCCCTCAGCATTATTCCCATGCTTGTGCTGCTGTTCATCTTTTATCCCGGTTTGGCTTACTGCAGTTTCCTCCATCTAAAGTGACAGAATTTTATGTCAATCCTATTTGTGAGCTTTAATAGAATGTTATACTGCGTTTCCTTTTACCTTTTACTCTTTCTGTGAGCTTTTGTTGATGTGAACATGGAGAAGCCACGGTAGATGCTTTTTGCTTGGCTTTGGTATATCTTTATTCATATTAGAGCATCATTCTTGATGGGATCAATGGAGTATTTCCAAGGCCGTTGGGGCCTAAAGCCAAATTTCACAGAGAGACTTTATTATTCTTATAAGCTATCATATATAAATTGAATAATTATGACTCTACAAGTGAAATCTTGAGAAAGTAGGATTCGCAGTCTCCATCAAGTAAGAGTGTAGACATTGAAAATTTTCTATGAAAAATAAAGTTAAAATGATCAAACGTCACTCAAAACTTTAAAAAATTGTATAATGATATTGAAATAGTTGCACTAAATTTGATAAGTTAATTTAGTAATATTAAAATAGTATTGATTTGACAAAGTTCTTGAAATTTAAAGAACATTGTAAAATATAAATTTGATCTTTTTATTAACACAATAATATATTTTGCATACTGCAAAAACTGCGATAGCTAAGCTTAATTGATATAACTAATTAAAATTAATATTTAAAAATTGAATCGATTGATAAATTAAATCGATAAAAACGTTATTCATTTATTAGGTTATCGGATTTTTAATGATTTTTAGAAAAAAATTTATTGGATTATCGGTTCGATATCGATTTTTCCTATTGGCTTATTGGGTAAATCGATAACCTAATAAGACTATAATAAGTTACTATTTTACCCCTTCGTAAATATTAAATATTAGTAATTTAATATTAACAGGATACTATAACAATATTTTACATATTTTAATCTTTACAATACTTAATGATTAATTATCTACTTTAATATTTTAGTTTGTAATTAACTAATTATAGTTTTTGCAAGTTTGTAAATATAGTCTTCGTACTCTATCTGCTTTTTATTAATGTGAATTCTCATTATCATTCTTATCGGATAAATTGAAAATCGAACCGTTAAGGACATAAAATCGATAAACCGAAAACTGATAAAAGTAATTTTATTGATTTCTTATTAGTTTAGCATATTTAAAAATTGAAAATCAATAAATCAAATCGATTCGATCGATGCACACCCCTAAACGATTCTTTCGAATTCTTTTCAAATTTAAATTTAATGATGTTGTGCTTCCACTCACTTTCTCCAATAAAGCATTATCATCATTGGCTCGAGATGATTTACGAAATTATTTTATTAGTCGTGAGAGAAAATTTTAAAGTTTAAGTTTAAATTTCATATTTATGAATTGTTACTTAATGAGTGATGTTTTGAAGAACGAATATACTACAAAGAGTTCATATTTCAAAAGGAATTTTTGGTGCAAATTTTAGGGGAGTTTTGAGGAACCAAACGCACATGCACGCATTTTATTCCTTATTATTCATTTTGTATTTGTTTCATTGTTATTAGTATAAAATATATTTATTTGTAGCTGATATTGATTATTATACATTTATATCAGTGTACCAAAATGTGTCTATTCCTTATTATTCATTATGTATTGATGTATTGTGTATCTTGCAATTTGTTATACATTTATATTAATGTATTTAAATCTATTAGTTCTTTGTTTTAAATTTGTATTATATATTTGAGTGTATTTCTATTCACCATTATACATTTTTATTAAGGGATTTGATTATTTTTATAGTATATTCATCATTAAAATGCATTTATATCAATGTCGTACTAATGTATTCAAACAAATACAAAAAATAAAAATTTATGTTAATATCAGTAACAAAATTAGAATTTCGATTAAGAAGTATCAAAATTTAAAACAATAAAAGAAATCAAAAGATGTCAATACGTAATACTCAGCTTTCTTGACATTGGTAATTTTTTTTAATGATGTTTGTTAAACCAACCAAACATTAATAACAAAGTTTTGAGTGCAGAAGCTAGCTTTCCAAAGAATGGATCACACGTAAAACCTAGCACAAGCCACGGAGCTTTGGGTTCCTGTCGGCAGAATCACGTGCCATCATATACACGCCAGCTACGCTTTTTATTTTCTTCTTCGGCCTAAACATGCTCATCTCATTATTCCTATTTTCTTCATTCCATACATCATCATCTTCTTTTTATAATGTCCATTTTAAAAAAAAAAAATCTTTTATTGCATAAGGATATGAGAAGCCAAATAGGAGAGAGATTACGAGATGGAGAATAATGTCTCATTGAAAAAAAAAGTATTTTTTTTCAATCTCATGATTGATAATATTTATATAATTATATATGTATCTTATTAGTTAAAAAAATAGAAGTTAAAAACATCACATAAATTTTTAAAACATAGCATTTTTAAAAATATCACATAAATTGAGACAAGGAGTCTTACTTTTAATAAAAGTCTTAAATTAAACTAGTTTCAACATTAATTTTCACTTACTTGATCAGTTTGTATCACATATTCAAGTTTAATAGTAAACAACTTTCGAAGTGACTCAACATATGTTAAAGACAACAAAAATATTATAAATATCTTAGAAAATAATGTATTTGTTTCCTAATTGCCTTTTGTTAGTGTTAATGTTGATGGTGAAATTGCAAGAAATCAGGAAGATTGTTAAAAGATTATCAATCAAAGGGGGAAAAAAAGGAAGAAATTAAATTAAAAGTCAAGTATTATGTTTCCTTGAAAATTACTGAGTATCAACAAAAAGAAGAGAGAAAATTATTTGGGCGAGGACTTGTACTAAAAGATTGGAAAGAAAAATTATTGAGAGTAGTAATAGGAGCTATTGTAACTCCATCAAATTCAATCAACCTACAAGGGGGCCTCTTGCGACGCAAGGGAACTAGGCAAAAATTCACATTAAATCTCAACCAATATAAAAATATCAGATGTTGAATTTTTTCGTTATGCACTCTAATTTTTGTTTGCTATTGTTAATCGAATACTATCTTTGATAATTAACTATCGTTAAATGAGAAGGATTCAATTTACCCCTATCCGTTCTTGCATCTTCAATTGGGATCATTGCAAGCCTTATCAGTTTTCCGCCTAATAGTAGGTGAGAAAAGATCATGACTCAACAAACTCTAAAGGCATTATTTCAGAACGGATGCTCTCAAGCAAAACCTCTGTACTTCAATAGAAAACACTTTTCATATTGAAAAATAAGGATGAAAACATTTATAAAGTCATGTGATGTGAAAGTATGCAGAGATAAAATTTGGAGACACTCCTGTTTTTGTCTCTAAAGAGACTGATGATAGTTAGACTTCGACTACACTTGATTTGAGAAACTACACTGATACACAAATGGATCATTCAAGTAAATTTTAAAGCAAAGAATATTTTGTACAATACAAATAGTAGTGAGATATAAAAAGATTTCAAACTACGAATTCGCACAACAAACGTGAAATAAATAGGAAGTTATATATGAAGGAATTAACAAAATTAAGGACCTTATAGTTAATTTTCTTGTGCATGAGTGAGAGTTATTTCATATGAAAGAAGGGAAAACTATTAAAAATGTGTTCACTCATCTCAGCAAATTCATCGAGGAACTTAAAGTTGCTAGTAAGGAGTATCCTCCTATCGAACATACAAAATGATTTTTTAGAAAGTTAAATTGTTATTTAATAACTAGAAAGAAAAATGAATTAGATAAATTGGGACAAAAGGAATAATATTTTATGTCTTCTTTATATGACACTCTTTCCTATTTAGTCCATATTATTATAATTAGAAACAATTTAATTTTAAAATTCTCCTTTTATTCTTAGCGAAATAATTTTTTGTTATACAAATATCTAAAAATTGTTTTAGACCACAAGTTTTAAAAGTCTTTTTTCTCCTAAATAACTGTGTCAAATCAAAGAATACCACATAAAATGAGACAGAGGGAAATTTTCTTAATTTGTCAAAATGTATAATCATTTCATCCGTTTCATATTAGTTGATAAAATAAAGGCTTAAGTCATCGATGACACATTAAAATTGAATGTATAATTCACTTAGACACCTAAACGTAAACTTGTACCTCTTGAACACCTCTTCCCCTTTAAATTTGAACCATTTAAACATTCTTTTGACAATAAACTATAAGTATAAAGTGTGTGAAATACAGTCTTAATGATATGAAAATTTGACAAATTAAATAATGATATCTGTTATTTTTAGCCAAAAGATAATTTTAAAATGTGTTGTAAAGTAAAAGAGAAAAAGAAATTAGTTTTAACTCTTTTTTTTTTTTAAGAAGCCTCTAACACTCACCCCTTATATCCCATTGGAGCCCAAATTCCAACTCTCCCTTTTATGATGCCACTCCTAACACGGCAACCTACCTCTTTAAACATGCTATTTTTGAGCTTTCTTGATACATCTTCTGATCTTCAACAATTCAAAGTAAAAG
This sequence comes from Solanum virginianum, assembly GCA_000787875.1. NCBI lineage: Eukaryota > Viridiplantae > Streptophyta > Magnoliopsida > Solanales > Solanaceae > Solanum > Solanum virginianum. The sequence continues at coordinate 16,111 of DF368592.1, forward strand.
TAAGAAGATGAAAAATTTATCGCTATTTTTGATGGATTATGGCGGAGTTGACTGTTTATTTCTCCAAAACATTATTTCTTGTTGATCGCCAAATGGATAATTAAAAGACTAATTGAAGAACACCCTTACATTCACACAAATATACGTCAATTTAAAGTCGGAACAACACATTCATAACAATCAAAACACTTCCACAAAAATTAAACAGAAAAATTCTCCAACAACATTCACACAAACTACATTAATTTAACATCAAACCACTGCATTAACAATAAAGAAACACCTTCCAAACTTTAAGCCCTCTACAAATTAACATGATAAAAATGAAGGTAATAACGATGGTGGTGATGATAGCGCTGCCAATCTTAATATGAATGGCAATGAGGCACCAAAAAATAAAAAAAAAAAAGCAATGATGGAGGCTGAAGAAATGAAGGGTCCGAAGGAAAAAAAAGTAAGAAGAAGGATGTACAGCAATGACGGTGAACTGTTGTGGTGGAGGATGAGATGGCAAAGAGGTACGGAAGAACGTGTTATATAATTTATGATGAGATTGAAAGCAATTAGAATAAGAAATA
>DF368588.1:0-14105 GCA_000787875.1 Solanum virginianum
TTAAGAAGGAGAAAAAGGTTTTCTTGCTCAAATAACTCTTCCAAGCTACTATGGAGACCCAAAATAGAAGATTAACATCAAAAATTAATTTGTAAAATGAAAGAAAGGGAATTTCAAAAATTCCAGCTCCAAACCTGAGAGCTTCTTGAGGGAGTTCTTGTTCTTGGTTGTTTTTTTTTTCTAAGTGAAATTAAATGAAATGAAGATAAGGGTCAATATATTAATATATACACACTTCTTGACCAAGGTATAAGGCCCACACCACACAATTATACCAATTAAAATCCAACAAATTTTAAGTGGCCTTACCAAAATATCTTCAAGACCTCAAGTTTTAAAAATTTTACTTTGGTCCAAAACTTTCCAATAATATCACTTTAGTCCTGAACTTTCCAATAATACCACGCTGGTCCCAAATTTTTCTAAATGCTTCAATCCACAAAATGCAGGTTCTAACAACATAAACATGAAATTAACCATGCACAAGGAATAACGCTCAAGATGAACAAGAGTCATGCATAAATGGGACACATATAATGGAATTAAGATATTAATCATAAGGCTTATGGGAATGAACCTTAACCGACATATAAGACCATGTGAGCTACTACATGGAATTCAAAATAACCCTCTTAAGTTGGCACGGGGAGACCACTTGTTGGGTGGAACTTTGTCACTTTGCATGGACCTTTATATAACATAAATAGCCTACATAAATTCACTAGCCTAGCCTAAAAAGGCTCCTATGGTAGCACATAGCTAACGGGGCAAAGGGTTGCTTCTAGGGTTTCCTTATCGAACCCCACCATGATGGCTCATTTGGTGCTAAGCCATCCCACGATATCTTTAAATCATAACTTAGTCAATTTATGACAACTTAGAATCATAAGTAGCAAGTCTTAGGAATAGCTCAAAGTTAAGAACCTCTAAGTGAGAATTATCCTTTCATCTTGGGGACTTTTTTAAACATCTTTTAGGGCAATCGTTAACATGTTTATATCTTTGACAAATCATAACTTTAAAACTTTCTTGAATGCCCTAATTATCATCATGCAACATGCAAACTTAGCTTGAAACTTAGTGGGCTAACTTCTTAAGTTCAAACATTATAAATCATGGGGAAATATGCTTACTTAAAACATGCAAAAATAGCTCACATTTCATCATTCAAAATACTCATCATTGGGGTCAGTATCAATAACTTAAATATATGTAAATACTTAGTAAAATATCATAGGATATCATTATGATCATATGATAGCGTAAAGTATGATGAAATCATCTTTAGCATACATGGAAACTTAAAGGAACTTGAAGAAAAAGTAAGAGACATTATGTAGGATTTTTTAGGTGAAAGGAGACCCACAAATTAAACTCATATACCTTGGTAGGCTTAAGAAGAAGGAATTCGTTATTGAAGAAATAATGCATTGAAACCCTAGCCTCCTTAACTTTTTCCTAAAGAAAGAATATTTCTTTGCCTTGGGGATTTAGAGAATGGAAGAACGAAAGGACGAATAAGGTTCCTAGGGCTTTAAGGTTCGATTTAGTCCTTAAATAACACCCAAAATGACATAGCTTAGGATTAGAATTGGTGAAAATGGAAAAACTTCCCTTTATTAAAACTGCTAGACTTGACCTACGAAAGCCTGATTATGAGTCATGGTTTGAACCACAGATTGTAGTCCCGGTCATCCTATTCTCTATTTCCAATCTTCAGAAATTGTTGATAAATCCCTAACCATGAAACTCTAATTTATAGGTCATCTTTTGGTTTACTGGGCCATGGTTGGATTTGTAGAGTCCTTCTATACTTGGCCAATTTTCAGTTCTCTGGGGCCCTTTTTATGAAGATGAATATGGATCGTAAGATGGTCCACGGACCATCCTATTGATCATAGACCACTTCCAAAAACTCCAAATTTCTTTCATGTCTTGTACACTCACTTATGACACATACTACGAGCCATAGACTAACCTATGAGCCATTGATGGCTTCGTTAATTACCGCACACTTGGAAACTTTTTTCCTCTCTTGAAGTTCATATTCATAGGCTGGACCTACAGTTCATGGTTCCATCCACGGGTAGTAGACTCAACCTCGTGAATTGACCTTAATCATTTTTTAGTCTAACTTTTTCTATTCTTCTAGACTTTTAGGCTAGGGGTTGTTATAATCTAGCACCTACTCCCTTAGGACATCAACATTTGGAATACATAATTGCCCTTGATAATGAAGTATTCCATCTCTTCCTTGACAGAAAACCTCAATCTTCTTATCACTCACCAACTTTTTAAATTTAACCATTCTAGAGTCCATGTCTTGCTTTGCTTTAACCTCTGTTACCAAAGACAATTAAGTCCTATTTTGCACAAGTACATCATAATTCAACCAAAAACCTCATAACTAACCAGACCAAACGGTTAACTTCTTTGACCAACTCTTTCTTTCCATTCTAAACATGAGCAATACAACACATAGATACTTTACTAGCCTTATCGGGATGATACATCATACTTATATCATAGTTTTTAAGAAATTCTAACCTCTTTCTTTGCCTTAGGTTCACATCTCTTTGAATAAACACGTAATGCAAATTTATATGGTCAAAAAATATGTCAACATACATCCCATAAAGGTGATGATGCCAAATTTTTTATACAAATACCATGGCTGCTAGCTCAAGATCATGAGTTAGGTATTTTTTATCATTCACCTTTAATTGCCTTGAGGCACAAGTAAGGACCTTCCCATGTTACATCAATACATAACCTTAACCTACACGTAAGGAATCACAATAGATAACAAATCCATTCAAACCTTCGGGCAATGTCAAAATAGGGGTTGAAGTAAGATGGTCCTTTGACATTTGAAAATTTTTCTCACATTCATCAAACTATTTCTTTTAGGTCAGCTTAGTCAAAGGTAAATCAGTGGAAGAGAAGCCTTCAACAAATCTTCTATAATATCTGGCCAAACCCAAAAAGCTCTTAATATCATAAGGAGATAATAATCTAGGTCAATTCTTTACCAATTTCGTCCTCTTTGGATCAACCAAGATACCATTTCCCAAACCAATATGACCAAGAAATCCCACCTCTCTCAATAAAATCTCATATTTGCTAAACTTAGCAAAAAATTGCTTATCTCTTAGAGTTTACAACACAATCTGCAAATGATCCTCATATTCCTTCACATCCCATGAATAGACCAATATCTTGTCTATGGAAACAACCACAAACATGTCCAAATATAGTTTGAAGACCCTACTCATCAAGCCCATAAAAGTTGCGAGAGCATTTGTTAGTCCAAAAGACATAAACGCAAATTCAAAATGACCATAGTAGGTTCAAAATGCCATCTTTGGAATGTCATACTCCTTCACCCTCAATAGGTGATATGCGGATCAAAGATAAATTATAGAGAAGTATCTTTCACCTTGAAGTTGACCAAATAGATCATCGATCCTCATATTTAATGCTTATTTTTAATGGTGGCTTTGTTTAATTGGAGATAGTCAATACACATCCGAAGTCACTCACACAAATAATACAGGAGCACCCCAAGGTGACACACTTGGCCTTATAAAATCCTTGTCAAGAAAATTCCTCAATTGTTCCTTCAATTCTTTCAACTCTGTCAGGGTCATTTGATAAGGAGTTATGGAAATGGGTTAAGTATTGAGTAGGAAATCAATCCTAAAGTTAATTTCTCTTTTAAAAGGAATATAGCGCAAGTCATCAAGAAAGACATCAAGGAATTCATTAACAATAGGTACTGAATCAAGAATAAAAATTTTAAAATTTGTATCCCTAACCCGCACAATATGGTATTTGCACCCTTTAGAAACCATTTTCCAAGTTTTCAAATATGAAATGAATTTACCCTTGAACATTGAATTAGTGTCATTCCACTCAAGAATAGGTTTGTAAGGGAATCAAAACTTGACCTTATGGTTTCTATAATCAAAGGAGACGTATGAAGCATGCAATCAATCCATACCAAGGATGAGATCAAAATCGGTCATGTTAAGTTCAACAAGATCACAAGGGAGAACTTTATGTAAGATCAACATAGGACAATTTCAATAGACTTTCTCTGCCAAAATAGACTCATCAACCAGAGTATAGACTAAGTAAGGCTCTAACAAAACTTCAAGAGACACATCAAACTTTATGGTAAGGTAAGGACTAACAAAAGGCAAATTTGTACTGGGGTCAAGTAAAGCATACACATCAAGATCAAAGACCATTAACATACCTGTCACCACATTGAGAGACTCCTCCATCTCTTGCCTAGCATATAGAGCATAAAACTAGTTGCTACACAGACCACTCCTTGATGAGCTTGAAAACCTTGTGGGACTTTCTCTCTTTGATCCACTTGACCTTGAGAATGGCCTTCTCTCCTTTTGTTAGCAACACTAGGACACTCAAAGATCCTGTGCTCCATCTTACCATATTCATAGCAAGCACTAGCACCCCTTAATCAATCACCGCCATGATTCCTCCCACAGTTGGGGCACTTAGGAAAAGTCAAAACACTGGCCTTAGTACCATCACCTTGAACCTTGGGGTCAGGCACCTTATCTTTACAAACCTTTTCTTAGCAACTTGAGATGACCCTTGTTTTTGGGACCCTTGGCCTTACTGGATATGGCTATTACCACCGAAATTAGCATTTGAAAATCTACCTTAAAAATGAGCCCTCTTGCACTCCCTCATCCTCTTCTTCTTAAGTTTCTCACTCTTAATTTGCTAGGCGTGATTCATGAGCCGAAAAATATCCCTTTTCTTCATCAGCATTGCATCCCATCACCACCAATTTATATATATCAACAATAAACTTGTTCATGCAGGCCCTAGGATTGACCACCATAGAAGGTGTATACTTTGGCAATTTAGTAAATTTGAGGGTATATTCCCTCACACTCATATTGTCTTGCTTGAATTCATCAACTTTATCACCGTGACTTCTCATAGCTTAGTAAGAAGGAATGATCAAGAAATATGGCTTTAAATACCTCCGAACCAATAGGACCCTTATCAACTCTCTCGAACTTCCATTAAGTGAACCATGCTTGAGAAACTCGCTTCAGTTATAGGCCACCAACTCCACTTTTTCCTTGGAAGATACCCCCATTATCTTTAACACCTTATACACCTCGTCAATGAACTCATGTGGATCTTCATCCACCCTTAAATTATAGAATTTCAGAGAATTTATCCTTGCAAAGTCTCTTGCCCCAAAAGCTATAATAGGGGCATTTGAAGGAATAGAAATGCCTAGGTTAGCTTGAGTAGCCATACATTGGCCAACATAGTGATAGCAGTCTAGAACTCTACATTTATCACTTGATCGACTAGAGGTTCTTGTGGAGCTTAAGGAGCCAAAGGATCTTGGTCCTTATTAGCATCAACTCCCTTTTACAATGGTGCTAGATGTGGAGGCATTCTCAAAAAATTTCAAAATAATCATTTGAGGAAAAATAGTCTTAAGACACATCTTAGGGCATGATATAGATCACAAAATGAGCGAAAATTTTCTAAACGTCTCATAACCTCCTATTCGATGTGGCTCAATTGACACCTATGAATAAGACTCTACAAGACACAATATGTTGGACTCCCTAGAATGCTTTAACACTTTGTGCTTTAATACCAACTTTATCATGACCGAAGCCTAGAGCCTAGTCGTAAGATATAATATAAAGATCTTGAAAAGAACCTTACCCAAGCCTCTTAGAATTTCATAAGCATACATAAGGTAATTAAGCATCAACATAAACAAAGCAAGTGAAAATAAGTCTTAAAACCAAATCTAAGAATAGAAGACAAGAATTTTCCCCTTCAAAGGGGTTACATCATTTTTGTCCAAAGCATGTCTCTATTTGTCTAGATCTTGGCAGGAAATAGAATATGCCACTAGCTCATCCTCAACTAAAGAAAGAAAATACAAAGAGTCTTAGCATAGCTATATATAAGCATGAATGTAAAGGGATTATTTTTGAAACATGGGAAATCACCAAATGTCTTCAATATAGAATCCAGATCTAGCCATGGTAAGTAGGAATAGAATCATCATCTGCACCTATATTGTGATATAATGTAGGCAAAAGCTATGTGCTAATATATTGGAATGCACCAAGCATGGGAGATGCAATGCAATAAGAAAGTCATCATATCACAGTAAGCAATATGCATAATTATAACAACAAAATAAAGTAAAAGAGATGATGAATGATCAATGCATCTTTAACACATTAGTTGGAGCATCATAAAATATTTTAAAAATCATCATGTACATACTTATGTGTTAATAGGACTATAATCGATAATAAGACTAGGCAGGCTATTACGTGAAATCTTGATATTGCCTCTACACCAGAGAAAGAAGAGTCCACTTGCCAGAGTAGAACTATACCCCCAACTAGGTGGCTGTCATAAAACATGATATTATATATGGATCTACTAGCTAGGACATATTAGAAACATAATCCAATAGTGGTACATAGTGATGAGACTTGAGACTTTATATAAGGACCCTTTGGATCGAGCCTCTACCTTAAGCTTCATTTAATGCTAAGTCCAAACCCACAAAATACATACACATATAATATATAAGTCAACATTACAATTCATAACTCATAGTAGTCATAATTTCATAACTTGTAATATAGGAATGATAACCAAGTAAAGCCAATCTAAATCTTAAGAATAGCCTATATTCTGAACTTACATGCAATGTGGATACAATCCTTCCACCTTATCAATTGTATGAAAATAGAATGTTAAGTCACCCTTCATAATCATACTTAAATACTTATAATCTTCTTCATAAATCATGGCTAGAAATACAATTTACGGCAAAGCATAGGCCATGATCAATTAAATATAAATTTGTGAATAAATTGAAATTCATGCAAAATCATGCAACTGAAGACAAATTAAATCAATAATTCCAGAACCCGTCTCAATTTCATGAAATTCAATTGGAAAACATGAAATTCATATAGCTTATAGTAAAATAAATAAATTTGGATACAGAGATAATATATATAACATGAATCATGAAATCAATGTTGAAATCATGAAGCCCATAAAATTACACTTGAAAATTAAAAAACAAATGAGTGATTTTGCGCCCCATAGATGGAATGGATCCACGGGTGAAATCCCACATATTGAGATGAAGAGACCAATAAAGCTTGAAAGTAATTGACCTTGAATTCTTTAGAAAACTTAAAATCCTAGCTTGCTTTAATTGAGGATCCTTGAAAGAAAAGTTTTAGGAGATTTTGAGAGAATTTGGGAGTAAATAAAATAAATGTGTTTTGAAGGGCTATGGGGCAGTTATAGGTAGTTATAAGATCAAAACAATGTGAGAGAGAAATAATCAAACAATCCTTCATTAAAAATTACAGACTTGATCCACGAGCCTAGTCTATGGCGCGTGGATCTGGGGTTTTGTCCTAGTTACACTTTTGGAACCTCTGAAACTGGCCTTTGAAATCCATCTATGGACACCTTTCTATAGACTATAGTTCCATTTACGAGTCATAGACACCCTTTGTAATACTATCCTAGACTTAGTAAATTTTATCCCTCTCAGGACCCAAACCAGGAACTCTAACTATGGTATGTTGTTTAGTCTATGGACAGTAAAGACCACTCATAGAACCACTCCAGAGTTAGAATAATTTTCCATCCTAAGCCTAACTATGAAATCTCATTCACGACCTATCAATAGGAATATGATTCATAAACACCTTTCATCTGGTGATACATTCCAAGCTATAGAACTTGTGTTGATCCTCTAGTCTATGATTTATAGTCTATGGTTCGTAGACCTTTCTATGAGTCATGAAACACTTTCTTGATTTTTCTTCCAAACTTCAAAATTTTACCAAGTCTACTGCCTATCCATGAGACCTATCTATGACCCATGAATTAACCACGAGCCATAGATGGGCTCATACTTACCTACCCCAAAATAATTTTTTGCAACTTTTCCTGTTTCCATCTTTCGAGCATATGGGGTGTTGCAAGAGCTTTAAATTTTCATGTGTTAAGGTGGAAAAAAATTCCTTTACACATTAAGTTGTCCCTTTCATGAATTTATCCTTAAAAGGATCTCTCAATTTCTATGTCTTAGGATAGACAAAAGTTTTATCCCTTTATAACTTAAGCAGGTATAACACCTCTCATGTTGTTAGTCTTGAAAGCTTAAAGTTAAATAATTTTAAGATTGGTTAATCACACAATCTGACCCATAGCTCATGGATTAGATCATGAGCCTAGGAGGGTCTCGTGAATTAAGTCTAAAAAAGTTGGAAAATCATGGATTTCTAGAAATGGTTCCATGATAAATAGGATGGATTATAGATGGAACCACAGCCCATCTAAGGTGTCATGGAAAGAAGCCCTAAAGAGCTTAATTTTTTAAAGTATGGGAAGTTCCTACGAAGGGGCTTACGGCTTGTTAAAGGAATAATAGATCATCCTGCATATTTGTAATATGAGAAGTACCAGTTCCAGTAGCTCAAGCTTTTGTGACACAAGTCCTAATAGCCAAGGCACGAGCCATAGGTGAAACCATGGTCCGTGAATGGGGTCTCATGGAGGTCTCCAACAGATCTTAAATGAAAGGCATTTTTGACATTTCCAATTCATGTAACTCTTACATTATGTCATTTTAGCCCTCTTAACTAACTTAAACGACCTAACTAGACTATGTCGTTTTGGCCCTCATAACTAACTTAATCAACCTAACTCCTATAAATTCTATTCCTAATTCATTCACTCTCATAATTCTATCAAAGGCTCTCAAATATTTTTCTCTCTAGAACAAGGACTCCATTAAAGTTAGGGTTTGAAGCTTTGCTAAGGATTCCAAAATTTTTCTACTCTAATTTGTAAGGATCTCACTTGAGGTACGTAGGGATTAATTTACGTATTAGTTTCATCCATGAAGTCCAATCCAAAAACCTTCTTTTTATCAAAAGTTTCATGATAATTTCTTATGGCCTTATATTCTATGATTTCAAATGCATGGATTATAATTTCTACATGATGATTGTACTTATTTATACATGAATTATAAAGAATTAGATGATTTCTATGATTTTCAAGAAAAAGTATATGATTATAAGTATGTATGATTAGGGCTTGATGAATTGATGTGGATTCCTTTACCACTGATCCAAATTGATTTTAACTGCAAGTTTCCTCTATGAATTTCATCCATTTGCATGATTTTTGACTCAATTTTTCATAAACTCACACTTACCCCGAATCTTCTATGATGAAGCTATGTTTCGTATGACTATGATTTCAAGTATGTAAAAGCAAGTTTTAATGACAAGGATAGTGATGTTATGATGATAATGATACTATGCTAAAGAGGGTGATTAAGACCCTAAGGTTTATGATGATGATGTTAAGGTGGGAATGTCTACCCACATTATGTGAAAAGCTAAGTAGATGGACTATTCCTATGGCATAAGATGGTTTATGAAAGATTATGATGACTATTTTACAAATTATGAAAGTATGATATCTATGAAGTGTGAATTATGTTGAAAGTTATGTATATGCATGATTTATGTATTCCATGGGATATGACTTAGAGGACTTTGGTAGATTCCATAGTCCCATAACTATGTGCCACCATAGGAATAATGTTCATATTTGTATGTCTTAAATGTGTGCTAATGGATCCATATAGCTTTTAATGGACACTCATCGAGCTAGGATAGAGACTAAAGGATGGGATCAAATGATGGATTCTCACTATGCTAGGATAGAGCCCATAGAGTGAGGATCGTGTCTGCCTTGGCCAAGTAGACTCCTCTTTATTTGATGTAGAGGGTGTTAGAACCCGCATTTCGTGCATTGGAACAATTAGAAAAATTTAGGACTAAAGTGATATTACTAGAAAGTTTAGGACCAAAGTTGTATTATTAGAAAGTTTGAGACCAAAGTGGCATTATTGGAAAGTTTGGGATCAAAGTGGTATTATTAGAAAGTTTAAGAACCAAGTGGAATTTTTGAAAGTTGAGGTCAAAAAGATTAGGTGGAGCCCACTAGAATTTATGTTAATTTTTAATTGGACCAAGTGTGGTGTGCACCAACACTTGGCAAGTCTTGGAAATTATATATATATATATATATATATATATATATATATATATATATATATATGTGTGTGTGTGTGTGTGTGTGTGTGTGTGTGTGTCTATCTATACATATATAAGATAATCTCTACAATTTCTTAACATTTTCAACACTTAGAAAAAATCAAGAAAATTAAGAAAACCAAAACTAAACCCACGTCCAAGGCAAGAAAATTGGGAAATTCACTTTCTTCCATTTCAAATTTATTTTAATGTTAAAAACATCTCAATTTCTATGTCTTAGGATAGACGTCCAAGGCAAGAAAATTGGGAAATTCACTTTCTTCCATTTCAAATTTATTTTAATGTTAAAAACATACTATATTGGGTCTCCTAAGTATCTTGAAGGAGTTGTTGGAGCAAGAAAATATTTTCTTCCTCATTTTTTGAACCCTAGCTCATTTAAGGAGTTGAAGTGGTAAGGCAAGATTTAATATTGTTTTATGTGTTATAAAGGTTGTATGTATGTTGTAGTATGTTGAAATAAAAGAAAATCATGAAAAAATTGAATGTTGGGAATGAGTTGTGTGGAAACAAGAATGGGTCGTGTGGGTGTATATATGTTGTGTAGTGTTGTATTGTGTTGGAATTATGAATTGATGCCTACTTAGTGAAATGATCATTATGGGGTGAAGCAAGGATTTGGAAATTATTTAGATATTGATGTGGAGTGTTAGGGCCGAATGGGTATATGTATGTTATATAGTGTTATGTTGTGTGGGACTTATGAATTGATGCTTAGTTGGTATATTATGATCATTATAGTGTGAAGGAATGGATGGAAATCATCTATAAGTATATGTGTGTATGCTGTCCAGTTTTTGTAAGTGTGATTAAATGATGATACTTGGTGTTATTGTTGTTATAATGGCATTTGAAATGACTATTGATGTTGTGGGTTGTTGTTGTTGTTGATCAATTTGAGCTGAGATGGATTCTCGGGGTGGCTTATTTTTAAGGGGAAATGCTACCGAAAGTTTTGTGGAATTAAGGGCAAATTAGAAATTTAACACCCAAGAAGTCTTTAGCTAATTGTTTGGCATTGTTATGAATTGTTTGTAGACTTTGGACACCCCGAAGCTTAAGTTGGATTGGGTTTTCGTTTGGATTTCGTTGGAGGACGTTTGAGGTATGTAAAGCAACCTTACCTTTTTGGAATGACTTAGCTAAAAAAATAGGTTATGATATAAACCTCGAAGTGAACTCCATTCTCGCAATTCGAGCTTGTGTATGGTTTGTAATCGTTCTTTGGCATTCTTATGTTAATTTGTCATAATATTGGCTCCTATATTAACTTCTCACAATAATGACTCTTATGTCTTGAAAATTTGTAAGATTGCAAGAATATGTGAACTTTGAATAATTTTGACAGAATTTATTCTTTATTGATTTTAAAACTTTAAACGTCCGTAACCTTTGATAAAAAGTTTGGATTGCCTCAAAAATCATTTAAAATGCCTTGTAGGAGTTTGTATGATCTAGGATGAGTATGTTCTCCATAAGTTTGGCTATTTTGGGTCTCCACCGGCCGTGGGCCCGATGTTATATTTTATGGGATTTTGATAATTTCTGAAAGAATTCGTAATAAATATTATTTCAATTTTGAATATGATTATTTTACTTATCCTTTGGATTTATGATAATGATTTTATGCATTTGATTCCTCATTGCTCCGCTCGTGCCCATTTTGAATCATTTACCTATTTTCGGGCTGGTTGGTTGTCGTGCGCACTATGATATGTTTCGGTGTTAGGCGGTGTTGGACGGTGGGTACGGAGATGGCGGTACGTAGCACCCAGCTCACTAGTCTATTATGCGGTATTTGGTGCTATCCTATGTTGGGTGAGTATGGGGACGGCGATACGTAGCGTCCGACTCGCTCATATGGGTATAGGGATGGCAATATGTAACGCCTGGCTCACTTTTGTGTTGTGATGTATGATATATGCGTACAGGGATGGCGATACATAATGCCTGGCTCACTGGCGCGGTAGTACAGGGACGGCAATACGTAGCACCTGGCTCACTTACGCGTTATGCTTGGGTGAGTGCAGGGACGGCGATACGTAGCGCTTGGCTCACTAGACTACTTTTGTTTTGTGATATCTGATGTGTGAGTGCAGGGACAGCGATACATAGCGCCTAGTTCACTTATACTGTGTTTGATATGTGACGGGGATTCAGAGATTTGAAACATTCTAGTGTTATGCATGATTGGTATTTTGAAATTAAACATATTTTGTATATGCTTGGATATGCATTTGCGTTCCACACTTCTGATTCGATTAATACTAAGATTTATATTCTATACATTCTGCTTTACATACTCGGTACATATTTTGTATTGACCCCTCTTTCTTCGAGAGCTGCGTTTCATGCCCGCAGGTATCGATGTACAGTTTGGTGACCCATAAGTTTAGGACACTCGTCTTCTGTTTGAAGTGCTCTCCTTGCTCCAGAGCCTACTTTTGGTACATACTCTCGTTTGTTATTTTGTATTTACATTTATTCGAGGGTACGACAGGACCCTGTCCCGTCCTACGTACTCGAAATGTCCACAGATCATGTCTAATAGAGTCTTGTTTATCGGTGTATCGTGCACCACATCTATAAACAGGAGGCTATGCGTATATGTGTGGGTTGTGCCTAGTTTGCATGGTTAGATTTGTATGATGCATATGTTGTACGATTTACTCGCCAAAGCGGCCTTATCGGCCCGTATATGTATATATGATATTCCGTTGGCTCTGTGTTGCATCTGTTGGGATTTTTCTGAGTGCAAGATTATTTTGGGTAATATATAAAACAAACAAAACTCTGCCAAAATTTATTAAAAAAATTGTTATTTGTTTATAATCCATCTTTGTGATTACGTTTGGGTGCCCAATCCAGGCACTAGTCACGGCCCACGGGGTTGGGTCGTGACAAAAGTGGTATTAGAGCGGTTCGTACTCGAAATGTCCACAGATCATGTCTAATAGAGTCTTGTTTATCGGTGTATCGTGCACCACATCTATAAACAGGAGGCTACAGGACATCTAGGATATTATTATGTCTTTTTGATCTTAGATCGTGCGATAGAGCCATTTGAAGAAGCCATACTAGTAGGAGATTCTATTATTGTTAGTCATGTCTATAGAGATTGTCTAGTATTTATTTGTGGCCACTGCACTATGGCCGATCTGGTAAAGTTAGATATGACTGATTTCGACATAATTATGGGTATGGATTGGCCAGTCATGTCTATAGAGATTGTCCAGTATTTATTTGTGGCCACTGCACTATGGCCGATCTGGTAAAGTTAAGTATGACTGATTTCGACATAATTATGGGTATGGATTGGCTAACTTCTTGTTATGCTAATGTTAATTGTCAAAAGAAGGCAGTCCAATTTCAGTCTCCGGGAGAAACCAGTTAGTGAGTGGGCAGGTAATTCAATCTTTTGCTAGACTTTGTTGATTGATAAGTAAATTTTGAGCGTTGAATGTATTGTTGTAGTAGCTGAAGGAAAACTCCCCCTAAATTGGTTATGTGACTTGTAGGGCCGGGTTAACATTCGAGGATGAATGTTCTAAGGGGGGAGGATGTTAAAACCCGCATTTTGTGCATTGGAATAATTAGAAAAATTTAGGACCAAAGTGGCATTATTAGAAAGTTTGAGACTAAAGTGGCATTATTAAAAAATTTAGAACCAAAGTGGCATTATTGAAATGTTTAGGACCAAAGTGGCATTATTAAAAAGTTTGAGACACAAGTAGAATTTTTGAAAGTTAGGATCTTAAAGATTAGGTGGAGCCCACTTGAATTTGTGTTAATTTCTAATTGGACCAAGTGTGGTGTGGACCAACACTTCGGAAGTCATGAAAATTATATATATATATATATATATATATATATATATATATATATATACACAAAATAATCTCTACA
>DF368586.1:6023-16721 GCA_000787875.1 Solanum virginianum
AATAAAATATTCATTTTCTAGAATCATAATATTATGTACCAAGATTTCCAAAAGAATAGTAAAACATTCATGTTCGCACTTAACTTATTATTAACAAGATTCCCAAAAATAGAAGTAAATTGTTCATATTCAAAAACAATATATAGGTGAGCTTACACTGATTTTAATTTTATACCTCATGGCTCATGTAAATATTTTAGTAATATATATATATATATATATATATATATATCTAATTTTTAAATATTTTTTTATTTAGTAACAAGAGATTTATGTTTGATGCACATGTGGCGCCTACCTTGGCAACGAAGATGTCATTGACTGATAATTTCTCTTTCGAACCGGAACAATACCTATAACAAAAAAAGACAATGTGATGCACGTGTGACGTACAAAATACATGTGTGACAAACAGATGACACACACAAAAGATAACTTTATTAAATATAGAAAAATAGGAAAATACTAGCCTGGGGCATCTACTTCTCAGGTTCAGGTTCAGATTCGTGTTAATGTTAGTTGGGTAGCACTAATAATACTAGCATGGGGCATCTACTTCTTGCCCTTTCTTTTTATAGCTCTTTCTATCTTAGTTGTGTTTTTTGCTTGCCTTTGTTATCTTTATTATTGTCGACCATGGATGTCTAGTACTCCTGATGGTGAGATATAGGATGCTCCTATAGTTATAGCTGCATCTTCTGTAGTTATTGAGACACAAGATGCTTTTGTAGAGGAGAGATATTATGTTGACCTGGATTATACTTTCAAGACATTTACCTTGATTTATTGTCCAAAAATATAGGGGGAGATTGTAGTATATGTTTAGAGTACTTTCTTTTTTATAGGAGATTTCAAACGAATTCTCCCATATGAGCATGTGTATTATCACGAGTACCTCCATACATGTATATTGATCGATGTTATTGAGTACCTATTTTGTTAACGAGACTATTACAGTTTAGATGTTTAGGACAGATTATTACAAGAAATAAGGTTGTACCTCTTATGTCAGTTTGATTTTTACGTATTTTGGACGTTATTAAATTTAGGTGCCTATTAGAATTAATTTTTAAATGTTAAATGCTTTCATTTTCAAATGTAACTAAATTGTATATTAAAGTTGAGTCAATTGATTTCTCTCACATTAATGCAATTCTTTTGCCCTACTTTTATTTCAAAGAGAATAGTTAATTAATAGATGTTTGTGCTTATTTAATTAATTGTGATCACAAAAAGTAGGAACACTTATAACGTAGAAATGTATATACGACGACACATCAGAGAGCTGAAGAATGGAGTTTCTCTATTTGCTTATTTCCACTGAAGTTAGCTACCAAATCATGTGTGAGGTGACCAGACGTTTACAATTAAATGTCATATCCAAGAATGAAGCCAAAAATAAATAAATAAATAGCCAACTTAATGCCCAAGAATTAAATAATCTTTACTTATTGTCATGAGATTTACGTTTGATGCATGTGTGACATACGAAGTGCATGCGTGATGATCAAATGATGAACACAAAAATTAATTTTATTAAATAGAATAATATTGTAGCTATAGAGACCACAAATATTGGGTGATGATTGTCGGTTAGAGAAACTCCCTAAAAGTATTATATTATTTTACTGAGTTGCATATATTCACTTACGATTGTTGAGCATTATTTTATCCTTAAAACTTATATATCATGTGAATTGAGTTACATTTGTTCCTATCATTGAGTATCTATAAGTGTGGTTCTATTTAGTTATTTTACATATTGTACATTCTACGTACTAATGTCACTTGATGTTGCATCATTTTATGATGCAAATACAAATTTTAGAGATTTTCAGTAGATACTTCGTCGAAGATCTATTCGCTTTAGAGAAGTGGGATTGTCTCGAACCTTCTTATGAGTTGATAGAAACTTCATAAATTGAGCCAGATGATATTAGTTTTGAGTTTGTTTTTGAAAACCATTCTTATTGATATAAAGTTATAGTTTCAATTTTATCCTAAGTTACTTTGAAAAGTATTCTTTTATTGATTGTAATGTTTAAGATCTAGTGGTCCACTTGAGTACTTATTGTTTGATTTCATTGAGTCTTTTGTTGATTGAATAAATGATCATGCTAAGTGATTCGCTTGAAAATCAATAATGATTTTTGAGTGTCAGCCGCCTAAAATCCTTCTTGGGACATTACAAAATAATTTGGTAAGAAAACTCTTTGAGTAGTCAGTAATATGTGCATGTTAATTGATTCTATAGTATTACTCATACAATGCATGTTAGGAAAAACATAACGGATGAGTATGAAATGACATCATGTTATCAATCTCACGTAATTAATGAATTTGTTTAATTTGCTTATGGTCTTATTAGTGTGGTTGTTTCACTATGTGCGTGATATTTGTGATTTTTGGTTAGATCCAGAACAATACTTGGTATAAGATATTTCTTGATTGACTTAGATACAATGGTTGATGTATGTTATCAGTTGGCCTAAGTACCACACTAAGTACAGGATATCATTTGGTTGGCTCAAATACCACATCTGATACAAAATAATATTGGTTGACTCGAGTACCATACCTGGTACATGTGTGATTATTTTGTTGTATGATTGGTTCCATGAGTCAACTAAACTTGTTTGCCATCATATGAGACATGTTTCATGTATGTGTTAGATCAGGATTGGCTATCACGCTTCGGGAGGGTACCCTAGACGTATCTGACACCCAGAGACTATTGCTAGTCCCCAAGTGAACCACTTGGTCTTGTGACAGTCATTCAATCATTCAATTCAGTGGAAGACATTTAAAGTAATGGGAACATAAGGGTGGATAACTCAACTTACTTCTAACTCAATGAATAAGGTCATAGGCCAACAAGATCAGTCACAACATCTACCTCTACAATCTAGAAAGGTATCATGACAGGCCATGACTACCCCAATTCAAATGAACTAACTCGAATCATAAGAAAAATATGAAACGATATCCTCCGAATACAGGGGAAAGCTCACCAATCAGCTGTAGGGAGAATAGACCTTCAAGGGAGTGCTTGTTGAGGATCTCGAGTACCTGTCTATGCATCATGAAAATATTCAGGCCCAAATGGACGTCCGTATGTGGAATGTACCAGTATGTAAGAATGCATGGCCGAATGAAACAATACATGAAAAATAATATGGAATAACATCAACTCATAAGATACTTACTCAGAATGTCAAGTGTTTATCTAAAGCAAGAATGAAGAGTAGACAAATGACTTATCAATACCAATCTAAACTCATAAAATCAACTCAACTCAGAGTACTATCAGTGTGGGACCTATTTGGGAGTTTCTCTAACCGACAATCATCACCTATGAGCCGGTGATGATACAATGAAACGATGTCGTTATCACATCCATCCAGTACCTTGTAGAGGTAAAGGACATCATATCGATGAATCCAAATAAAGAACATCAAGTCCTCTTTTGGGACTAAGAAAACATCTAGTTTTACGATTAAATTCTCTTCTACGCTATCCACGTAGTTATTGAGTTTGACTTGTTATCTACTCTTACTCAATTCAGCGTTCAATACTCCTCCTAGGACTCAACATGCTCATAAGACATCAATCATCTGAATTACTCATCTAACTAGTCTCATTAGACATTGTTAACTCAATTCATTACATCAAGCCACAACTTTTGAGTTAGGATCATCATTTTTAGGATTAATTCATATTCTTTAAGACTCTAGGGACATCAATTTCAGCAATATCATCATCAACACTCTCATCTCAGGATTACAATCACAGTTACATACACATTCATACTGACAAAGCTCTAGACTCACCTTCTAAGTTCATTCTTGCAATCTTTAGTAAAATAACATATAGAGTTTTATGAAATAACTCATGTAAAAGCATTTATTCAAAAAATCAAGTTCATGGTGATCATCAACATGTTAAATACATGGGATATGTATAATTTACAAGAAAATATTCAAGAAGATACATGCATAAAGACTCAATACCTTCATCCATCAAACTACATAGTCAAAGGGCACATGGAAGAACAATTACATGTTTTAGGTTAGCCTTACATACCTGGAATGAAGAACAACACCAATCTTCTCAAGAATTTAACTTCAACCTTTAGAACCATAACTTCTTTCTCTTCTTCTCTCAAGAACTCTAACTTACGTTTAGTATAAAAGAACTTAGAATAGGCTTGGAAATCCCTTTTTGACCAAAAATTACTTATTTTAATCGTATTTTGAGTTTGGAAGGGGTTGAGAAAGGTTTGGAAATCTCCTCATGAAAAATTGAAAAAAAAAGTTTGCCTCGTGCATAGGGGTTCGCAATGCGAAGATGGTCAATTTTCGGTGTTTTCCGTCAAAAATTCTCCGAACGAGGCTTTTTAATCACGTTGAAAATATTTGGACCGAAACTAAGTGCAAGTCCTCGACAGGTGCGCATCGCACACTTGTTGCGCACCCTTACTGGAAATCATTTTCGTATCGAAAAATGTTTCTCTAAAGATCAACCGAGACCACTTTTCCACTCAATTTTTCATGCTAATCGCAAATTCGGTCCCAAATTTGTCGTCGGAGCATGAAAAGATGCGTTATGCGCACATCTCTCCTCTAGGGGTATTTTGGTAATTTACTAAGTGTTACATTGGCGACTAGGAATCTTGTTGCATTTGCCGACTTGGTTGATATTCTGATATCTGGTGCTTTACTATGTTTTAGTCACTTATTTACATTTGTATCTTTGGAACTAGACGATGATCCTATCATTACAATATAGTTTGCGTATCAATGCTATATTTATATTTTCTTTGTAGAGTACAAGGCGTATTCAGGTTGTTGTTACGACACCTCAACTGTTAGGAGCACCGAAATCTCATGTAATATATCATTAGCGCATAAATGGTGTATAATTATGTGTATATGATATATAACTATATACAATGATGTATATCCTTATACGTCGTAGATATACCATTCATACATTACTTCATCTTCCTTAATAAACTGGGTTTTTTTCAATCCTAATCAGCTAGAATTTCTTGTACATAGTTCTAACTTTTTATATATGAGTCTTGATGTTTCGAGTCTATATTATTCACTTGAAATGATTCACGTTTGAGACAGATAAAATTTTAAAAAATAAATGATATTTAAATATAAATGTATAACATTGTTCTTAGAACATATAAAAAAATATATCACATAAATTTAGAAGAAAAATAACTAAATGAGAGGGATAAAGAAAATGTCATGTGAGTAGAGGTGGCAAAATAAGCCTAAACATAAGTAATTCGTCCATAATTTTATGGGTTGGGTTCAATATGATTTAGGGCTAATTTTCAGCTCAATACAATTTAACCCATTATAAAATAATTCTGAGTTGAGCCCAATAAGATTTTCACTTCAACTCAATGTATCATTTGTTTTGTATGTTAAATGTTAGTCTTAAATTAAGTGGGTTAAATTAGGCGGGTCATGATTCAACCCAAATTTTAGCCCATTTGAGCCTAAAGTACATTTGGGCGGATCAAAACCTAACTCAATATATAATGCAACCTATTTTAACCTCACCAATTTCAGTCCAACTTGATCATTTGACACCCCTACACATGAGGCAATAAACAATGACAAACACTGTCTGCAACCAAACTTGGCCCAATGATCATTTTCGATAATAATTGATTATTGAGTTATTTTGGATATAATGGATGTTATATGTGTGAGTTATATTTTGAAAATCACTTTTAAAATGTTTTAAGTATAAAACAATATATATATATAAAGAGTCGTCATTTAATTTTTTATAAAAAGTAAAAAAATTTAATTTAAAAGGACTTAATAGATTGAGTCTCTAAAAAATTGAAAAAATATGAATAAGAGATTTATATTTTTACTTTGAGAAGGTGTTAACACCCAAACTATTTAATATGCAGTTATCCGACGATTTCAAAATATTGACTAACTTGAAAAAAAATATTTAAAAGAAAAGACGTTGAAAATCATTTGAAAAAGAATTAACTTCAACTTTTGAAGTGATTTGAAAAGAGAGAACTTTTATCAAAATTGCTAAGCGAAGAAAAGTATTTGAACAAAGTCTTTAGGTGGAGTAAATCAGTATAACAAAAAATTATTTATCTTTAAGAGGTTTGATTAAGTTAACCTAAAACTGAAGTTAGATTACAAATATAATTAATTATAAGAGGAACTTTTAAGAATATCAAAAACTTGAATAAGGCAAAAAATAGTTATAGTTTACTAATTATGATTTGTAGCTATATGTTAGAGGCAGAAAAAAGGTGAGCGAAAGAGATAGAGACGAATGTATTTGTAGTATAATTGTATATATGTAATTAGTATGTCTATACACCAACGATTGTATTTATATATATTGGCTTAAATGTATATTTGTAATTAATATGTATATGTATCAATGGATACAATATTAATAACGATACAATTTGTATCAATGAATAAATTGTATCAACAAATACATTGTATCAGTTATACCAAGTTCAATATTTGTAGTTTATATAATTGATTATTATCATTTATATCAATGTTGTGTCAATTATATTAATGAACAATTAGTATCCAAGAATAATTATACCAATGTAGTATCAAATTCAATATTTATATTTGTAAAATTGGTAGTTATTATTTGTATCAATATTGTATCAGCGACTACATGTATATTTGTATTTTGTATCACTGAAGATGATTTGTATAGTTAATACTTATTATTTGTATTTGTATAAATGATCATTAACATTTATATTTTTATGATGAAAGAGGAGGAAAAAAAGGTGAACAAGAGAGAGAGGGGAACAGGGAGAGCAGAGAGGCAAACGAGATTGTAGAAAGAGAGAGGAGAGAAGCGAGGGAGAGAGGTGAGACAACAAAATCCTAAGTCCTAACTATAACTACTACAATAAGTTTTTCAAACTATAATGATGTATTGTAAATACATATCATATAATTGCCTTGTTATATAGTTTATCGCAATTACAATAATCAAAATAATAGATATCTAAATCTATAAAATGTCCAAATGGACGGTTTTGGTCCCCAAAAGTCAGGTTCCTTTCGCCTGGACTGACTTTGGGCCTTTAGTGCTGCTGATTTTGGACTTTTAGCCCATTTTCGCCCTTGTATCAACTATATACAGTCACTGTATACAAATGTTTATCGTATACATATCTGATGTATACCGTCTTGCAATATACAAGTTAACCTACACAACATTTTATTTAGCTAAGTCGTAAAAGCGCTATTCATAATACGAACATTTGTATAATTAAAATTAATGTAAAAACAGAAAAAAAATTCTTCTAATAAAATCATAATCCAAATATAATATTCAATTATATTTGAAAAGACTTTAATCTTGAAATATTTTTATAATAAACCTATTAGAAACAGTGGCAAATGTGCATTTTTTATACTATGGACTACGAAATCACCTAAAAAATCACCATTTATTGTAGAACATTTTCACTTTAAGACTAAGACTAACTTTTTTGGTATTTAAGAAAAATATTTCTCGATTGAAATTTCAAAATATACGCATTATAAGGTAGAAAAATATTTACAAGACACAGTATGATAAACCAAACAACCTAAAACGCAAAACATAACTAAATCACTATGTACTTGTCAAAAAAATTGCTACAAATAATAAAAAAGGAAAATATGTTTGGCGCTTAGTTTTATGATGCCTATAAATTAATTGGGTGAAGAAGAAGATAGAAATTTGGGATGTTTAAATTTTATGTTGGTGCTGCATCGTTTTGGGGGGACAAGATCTGCATTGCGATCATTGGCTAATAATTGTCAAATGATTGAGGCAATTTATAGATAATAATTATTTGGATGATTATTATATAAGAATATAGAAGACGTTTGCTTGGGAAGAACTTATCCCAGGATATGTTATCTTGGGATTAGCTATTCTGGGATAATGGTGGGATAACTTATCCTAGCACTATGGTATAAATAGTGGAATAAGTTATTTCAAACTTGACAATCAAGCAACATACCAAAATCTTATCCCTTCACTATTTTTTTATCTCATAACTACTTATTTTCATCCCTCATACCAAACGACCCCATAGAGTGCTCGTATCGGAGGGTTTGCCATAGTTTTTGTTATTTTTTTCATTAAATTGTTGTACTGCTTTCTTCCTTTTCTAAATCTTTCTTATAATTATCACATTATGATTCAACTTTTGATAAAATTAATATACAATAGTTACATTGTCTTATATGAGTATCATTATATTTATGTTAATTGGAGAGAAAATACTTAAACCTAAGCTTGAAATTAAAGAAATATGAGAGTTGACATATTAATTGACATCAAAATTATTAAGAATTTGATTATAGATTGGATGAGTTTTGGGTAGGGTGTGTATCGGTCGGTTCGGTTTGGTGTTGTACATTATCGGTTCGGTTTATTGGTTTTTGGTTTTTAAATCTGCTAAATCAATAAGAAACTAATAAAATAATTTTTATAAATTTTTGATTTATCGATTTTATGTCCTTAATGGTTCGATTTTCGGTTTACACGGTAAGAATGACAATGAGAACTTGCATTAATAAAAAAAAGATAGAGTACGAAAACTATATGTTAGAACCCGTATTCTTGTGCGTTGGAACGGTTACGGAGATTTGGGACCTAAGTGTCAATTTTAGAAAAATGTGACTAAAGAGAAGTTTTTGAAACTTGGGATTAAAGTTGAATAATTGGAAGAGGTGTATGTGTATAAACTTGTGTATGTAAATACACATATGTATATTTGTGTATTATGTATAAGTCCAAGTGTAACAAGTAAGTCTTCATAAATACAAAAAAAAAAATTTAGAATCTTTTAGGTGTGTTTAATTTGGATTGGAACAAGTATTAAGTGGACCAACTTATTTCTTTTCCCTTATCTTTATATATATGTATGTATATGTAACATATGGACAAGAGAAAAATTCCTCAACAC
Organism: Solanum virginianum; assembly: GCA_000787875.1. NCBI lineage: Eukaryota > Viridiplantae > Streptophyta > Magnoliopsida > Solanales > Solanaceae > Solanum > Solanum virginianum. The sequence goes on from DF368586.1 coordinate 15,022, forward strand.
TTAGCCAAAAAATGAAAAGCAAATATTTTCCAAAACTGAGCAACCCTCTCGGGTTGCTACAGTAACTACAAAAAAATTTGTAGTTTTTGCTTCTTCTAATTTGGGGCTACAAGCTTGATATATTGGGTTCCCTAAGAATCGTAGAAGCGTTGGTTCGTCAAGAAAACGCGTGGTAATTCGGTTGTGGCGATTTGAAGTTTGAAAGAGGTTGACAAGGTATGTAAATCTATAAAATGTCCAAATGGACGGTTTTGGTCCCCAAAAGTCAGGTTCCTTTCGCCTGGACTGACTTTGGGCCTTTAGTGCTGCTGATTTTGGACTTTTAGCCCATTTTCGCCCTTGTATCAACTATATGATGTTAAATTGCAAGAAACTCTTGTGGGATTGCTTTTTAAGTTATTTGTGAGCCAAGTTGAGGAGGGGTTCGAATTTTGGAGAATTAGGTGGTTATGGGGTTGTCTTGTCTTAAAATCTAGTACTTGTGTTTAATTGATATAAACATGATACTTGTGGGGTGAAAGAAATATTGAAAATGATTTATATGTAATCTTGAAGTGATTGGTTGAAGTAGGGTATGTATAGATGATGAATATGGCGTTTTAACGTTGTAAGATTGTGTTTGATGTTTGTATGATGTAGTGTGATTCTTGGAGTGTGTAGGAGTGTTTGAATGTGTTGGATATGTATAATTTGATATGCTGCCCTATTTTTTTGTTTTGGTGAGAAAGTGAAGTGTGTTAGCGAAGTTAGGAAGGTTGCGAATTTGGAAAAGCTTATATTGTTATTGTTGTTGTTGTTGATGATGATGAATTGGGGCCAAGGTGGAGTCCCGAGATGGTCTAATTTAAGGGAAAATACTGGTAAAATTTTTATAGAAGTTTGGAGTAACTTGGAACTTTAAAGCCCGTAAAGGAATCTAGCTAATTATGCACGCTTTTGTGATTTCTTTTTAGCTATTGGATGACCGGAGGGATAAGTTGAAGCGACTTGACGTCGGGATTAGTTGACGAAGGAAGCAAGGTAGGTAAAGCTTCCAATACTCCGGCATGTAGTTGTTAAACACGAATTTATTAATGAGTTCTATTTTGAAACCCATTTGTGAATAAGGTTCCTATTGATCCTTTGGTATACTTTTGCAAGTATGTACTAGATTAATTCTTGCATTGTGGAAATGCACAAGTTGGGAATATAGGTGACATTATAAGTAAAGTTCTAAAAGGTCCTATTTTTAGGGTAATTTACTCTATTTCTTGAATTCTATGTTCTTACGATCTAACAAGTTTGTAAGTTATGGAAGTGTGAGATAAAGTTCTAAAAGGTCCCATTTTTAGGGTAATTTACTCTATTTCTTCATTTCTATATTCTTACGATCTAACAAGTTTGTAAGTTATGAAAGTGTGAGAAAACTGGATAAGTTGGAAACGATATATGTTCCTGACACTATACAAAAGGTTAAGTATCCATAATTTTGACATAGAGCCCTAATTGCCTCTAGGCATTATATGGTAGTTCCTGACACTATACAAAAGGTTAAGTATCCATAATTTTGACATAGAGCCCAAATCGCCTTAGAAGCTATTTACAACATTTATAAAAGTTAGTAAGATTTCTTTCTTGAAATTTTGTCAACTCTAAAGAGAAGTTTGTCGACTGTGGGGTGGAAGCATGTAGATGTATGTTATGAGGGTTATTATAAGGGT
>DF368585.1:0-15124 GCA_000787875.1 Solanum virginianum
AATTATATTCCAGATGTTAACCTAGAATAAAGACGGACGCAAGAAGCCAAAAAGTAGATGAAAAACTTGAAGATAGATGCAAATTATCAAAGATAACAATGACATATATCTTACTGATGGAGACATATAACAAATAAAGTCATAAAACCAAAAACCTTACATAAAGAAATCAACAAAAGAAACAACAAAGTCATGAAATATGGCAAAAAGTCTTGGATGATAGCGACATAAAGAAAAAAAAGATGGCAACATAAAAGTTTTCAGATAGAAATGAAAATCACGTGAAAGAAGAACAGCCACACATGTAGAAAGGTTGTCGGGACTGGTTTTTCCATTTTGGAAGGCTTAGTCCTAGAAGTTTTATCCTCTATTTTCTATGCTAGCAAACATTGTATAAGATATGAATAATCTTCCAGGGAATTTTACAAAGGAGAGTGGTTTACAAGAGCTGATGATTTTCAAAATGAAAAACTAACTTCTATATATACAACTGACTAAGGACTAATACTGCAAAAATAAAAACTTTTATTTACATACTATTCCCAGATGTTAAGCTAGAATAAAGACGGACGCAAGAAGCCAAACACGTAGATGAAAAACTTGAAGATAGATGCAAATTATCAAAGATAACAATGACATATATCTTATTGATGGAGACATATAACAAATAAAGTCATAAAACCAAAAACCTTCCATAAAGAAATCAACAAAAGAAACAACAAAGTCATGAAATATGGCAAAAAGTATTGGATGATAGCGACATAAAGAAGAAAAAGATGGCAATGTTTTTTCTCTCATAGCTTCTTCTATTTCAGTGGTTATACTACTAAATTCATTTTTTATAGCCACTTCATATTTATGGAGTATGTCTAATACCGAGGTTGTGTCTTTTTCGTCCGTATCTTTAGATGCTCAGCTGGTGCCATACGATAAAGAGGGATGAAAATAGGCTGAGTATCCGGAAAGAGATCTATGCCAAAGTCTACTTTCCTTTCGGGATGAATACCAAACAAATCTTCAGAAAAAACATCCAGAAACTCATTAACCACCAGAACTAACTCAAGAGTATGTACCTCAGACTCTACATCTCTAACCCTCACAATATGATAGACACACCCTTTAGAAATCATTTTCCGTGCTTTGATATTGGAAATAAATCGACCTTTAAAAGCAGAGTCACTACTCTTCTATTCAATAACAGGCTCATTCAGAAATTGAAATTTGACCTTCCAGGTTCTACAATCTATAGAGGTATATGAAGCATGCAACCAATCCATCCCACGAATAATATCAAAATCAAACATCTTAAGTTTCACAAGATCACACGGAAGGACTTTATGCAAGTAGAGATAGGACAACTTTGATAGACTCTTTGGGCAATAATAGACTTACCAACGGGAGTATAAATTGAAAAGAGCTCCCTCAAAATTTCAGGACTCAAACCAAACTTAATAGCCAAAATAGGAGACACATATGTGCATCCGGGTCTCGCAAAGAATAAGTATCAAAATCAAAATCTTTTAACATATTAGTCATTACATTTAGAGTCCCCTCTACTTTCTGCTGGGCATGCAAAGCATAAAACCTATTATTTCTAGGTGCACCACCCTTCTGGTCCTTTTGTTGACCTTGATTAACTGGAGACACTTGACTTTTTTGGGTGTCTTTGGGCAATCAATCTGCTTATGGCCTATTTTACTACATCCAAAGCAAGCACTAGAACCTGACAAGCACCTTCTAGGATGTCTCTTCCTACACTTATCACATTTGGGATAAACTGATCCACCTCCAATAGGTGCCTTAGGAGGAGACACTCTATTATTAGTAGCCCTAGCATTTGAACCCTGACCTTGTTTAAAGTGACCATATCCACCACAGAGTTGGAGAACCTACCATCAGAAGGGGCTCTCTTGGAATCATTCACTTTCTTCTCCTTGAGCTTCTCCCTTTCAATCTATTCAGCATAAATCATAAGCCTGGATATGTCCATGTCCCGACTAAGCATAGCCGTACGACATTCTTTCACAATCAAATCAGAGATCCCAGAAATAAACTTGTGCATTTTTGCACGGGGGTCAGCCATTGACATAGGAGCATACTTTGAGAGCTTTGTGAATTTGAAGGCATATTCCCTCGCACTCATACCACCCTACTCAAGGTTGATAAATTCTATCATATTGGCCTCCTAAGCTCAAAAGGAAAGAAACAGTCCAGAAAACAAAGCTTAAACTCTTCCCAACCAACCCCATCTTCTCCAACCCTCTCCATCAACCATTGGTTGTATCACACTTCAGCCACATCATTCAACTAATAGGAAGCTAGTTCAACTTTTCTTCTGATGTCACCCCCATAATAGTCAACACTTTAGAGAGTTCATCAATGAAGCCTTACGCATCCTCATTAGCTTTTGACCCATAAAACACTGGAGGATTCATCCGGGTGAAATCTCTCACCTAGCAGTCGGAGTGGGAGCACGAGGAGGATGATTGGCCTGCCTAGCCAGGTTGTTCACCCCTTAGGCAAGCATGTAAAAGGCAATCTAGAATTCATCTTGAGTAACTGGCTCTCCCATAGGCTCTTGAGGGACTTGGTCCTCATTAATCGGGGCTTGCCTTGGTAGCGAGGCTCTTCTTAGAGGCATCTTTTATAAGGCACCAAGAATACGGTCAAAGTTAGGAAGTCTTAAGACATGGTCCAAATCATGATATAAGACATGAAGAATTGAGACAATTCCTAAAACACCATCATGGCCTCCCACTCATAGGTATAGTGCACTTCAAACCCATGAATAGGGCACTACTTGATACGATATATTGGACCTCTAAGGATCATTTATAAACATAGTACTCTGATACAAAGCTTGCACCACCCGGACCTAGGACTAGGTGTGACATGGTGAATGGGAATTTGAGAGTCTCCAAACAAGCCTCATAGTATCCACATACACATCATCAGTTCGAAAGCACATAATAAGACAATTAAATACATAGTTCTAAGGGACAGAAAAGTATGACTCACGCTATGGAGAGGTCATCTGGTTAGAGATTTGCATGGATTCACATAACACATAACACATAAGAACTAAAGGGGGGGGTAAGTTTGACTCATGCTATAGGGATAGAGGGGACCTAGGACTTTCCACATTTCTCATCTCATTGTCAACATATCATCATATCAATAACATAAAAGAGATAGCCATAATCATAGTCTCCAATAGTAAGTAGCATAACATAACACAAATCCATACATAGAGTTTACATGTTCTCCAACAATGCCTCTAAATTATAGAATAAGACGGGGGCCAAGACATGTCCCAGGCTCACTCTCAAAATAAAGACATAAGTGAAAATAGCATAATAGGTAGATAGAAGGTAGCTTGTCCTTGGATGATAGGACTCACCACAAACCACTCTACAATCCAAGCTAACCGTCAAAAGGTGGATAAATATAGTGTCTGATCCCTACATGGTTTGATCATTTAGGCAAAGAGTATGTGTAGTACGTTTGAATGTATTAAATATGTGGGCATGCAATACATATGACCTTATTAAACTTGCATACAATGTTAGATGACAAGGGCACATATATATAGAAGAAGATATATAAGAAAGAATAATATATCAATATGCCATGAAATACATGATGCATGAATGTCAAAATAGTTTGTACATAACCTCAACCAACATAAGACCAAGTGAGCTATCACTTGGAACTCCGTTGTCTTTTCCACAATGGATAAAGAGGTCACCTACTTGCCAAAGGTAGATCCTTAGCATAATCATCCTAAAAAGGGGCATAAACATGAACATACGTTTTGCACATAGTTATGGGACTTGAGGATTTATATAAGGGACCTTGGGGATGTCCCCCTTCACACAAGGCCACTCAGTGCTAAGTCATCATTCCACAAGAATACATATATATATATATATACGTGCTTGAAAAAGAGACATAAGTCTTGTCAAAATATAGCAATGCATACTTAGGCTTAAAAGCCAAACATACTTCATAATCATGCATACTTAGGCTAAAAAGTAAATTCATACTTCATGTCATACTTTCATGCATAGGAATAGCTCCTTTATACTTGTACATAATGGTGTAAAACACCCATAATTGCTCAAAGCGCCATATCATAGACATTATATGATCACATTCTTGTCATGCCCATACTTTTCTTTAAATTATGTCATAACACAATTGGGTCTTATTTCACTTCATAAACTTCATGAAAAGCAATGTTCATGTATGCATATGCTATGAATGAATGAGAGAATAGCCTCGGACTAAGAGTTCATAGTCAAATCATCATAGTATAATAAAATCATAGCAAATTCTTGAAGAAATCATCATTTAAAGCGTACTTAAAGTTACCTATGCTTAGATTCAACATTTAAAGGGGCATGCATACTCAAACCTTCATAATATCAATGCAATTCACCATAATTGGGCTTAAATCATTTTAAAAACATCAATTAAATACAACTCCTATCTCAATTTATTCAAATCAACAATAATTTAAAAAATCTATATTCAAAGTAAGCTTGAAATTCATAAATTAAGAAGTAAGAAATCCTCGGGATTCTCAAGATTGAAAGAAATCATGAATCAATCCCACATACCTTAGATAACTTAGAAGAAGTAAGAAGAAATTGATTTGAGAAGAAAACCCTTCTTGAATTTCTAAGTTGAATCTTCAATGACACACTTGAGAGAACTTCTTAGAAGAGAGACTTTGAATATTTCTAAGTATAATGAATGAATTTGAATAGGAATGAAGGAGTACAGGTCTTTTCAGGGGTTTAGGATAGGTTAGAAAGTCACAGCCCTTAGGAATCACCAAAATTATAAGAAAGCCATCAATGAAATGAACACTAAAAAGTGCCCAGGTGGCCCATGAAAGGATACCATGACCCATGAACATGACCACAAACTATACAAGGATCTGTGATAAGGGTCTTCAGACACTTAGCCAAATTTCAGACTAAGGACGTTTTCGCTGATGGTTTCACTGTCCATTCAAAGGTGCACTTATCGTACAATGGTTCTTACAAATGACCCAAGTTCCGCAAACCCATGAATAGGGCACTACTTGCTAATTTAGAATGACCCAAGTTCCGAGATGATAATTTTGTACTTAAAATAATACTTTCAGACAAGGGCTTCATGAAACACCTCATCATGGCCCATGGTGAGTCCCACCAGACCCCGCCATAGCTTGTAGTGGGTTGTACTACTTGTGCATGAGCCCTGGTGGCTGGTATAGCTAAAATCTTGGCTTGAAGGCTGGGGCTTCTACCCAGGGCCCCTTCCAAAGCCAATGGTGAGGACTACAGCTCGTGGGAGGTTCCCTGGAGGGCCACCAAACCAAAAATTCTTTCTTACGCCACACAAAGCCATACATAATCATCCCCCAGGGTCATACACCTCTAGAGACTTGATTTTAAGCATTGATAAAGTCTCATTAGATCTGGGTCCTTACACTAGCCTTGTGTTCCATAAACACAGATCCCCTTGTGCAAATGCAAAGGTCAGTGGTCTTGTGCTCTACAAATGCGATCTCCTTCTGCAAACACGAATTCCTCTGCGAATGTGGAGCTCCTTTCGCGAATGCAGAGGCCAATTGGCCTGCACTCCGCAAATTCGGAGGGCAGCAAACACCAAGCATAGTGCTTCTGGCACTAGACACTAGCAAACATAAAGCATCAAATTCATGGAATGGACCTTCAGGATTCTTTTGAAACATGATACATGAATATAAGATATGCAATCCTGCCAAACTTGACATTTTGAACTCAATGGAATTGTCAGAACTCGAACTTAAGGTTTTCTTGACCTGAGATTCGATAAGTCGCAACTAAATTAGTTTTGGCCACTTGAAAAAATAAAATGCTACTGGAACACCTAAAACTTATGACAAATCTCATTCTAACACTAAGATTACCTTCCAAAACTACTGAAACCATTAGAAATCCAATCTGAGCAACAAAACTTGAATTATTAACCAAAGTCAAACTTAAGTCAAACTTTAACTACATTTTAAGCTACGAACCTATAATCCACATAACAATTTCAAATATGATGTTGAAAACTTTCCTAGACCAATTTTAACATGAAATCGACAGAATTCTGTTTCGAGATTCGAATCTCCGAGTGACTTAAAATTTGGCAACTTAAGTCTCCAAAATTCACTTCTTTAACAAAATTCAACTATTTACAACATTTTCGAAAAGCAACCTTGAAAACCAATCAAACATGACTCGAAAAAACTGTTGAAAGGGATAAAATAGTAATTTTATGAATAAGTCAAAAAAGATCTTCGGAGTCATTACATGACTTGAACTAAATGATCAAGAGTCTTGTGAGCTAACAGCCAATTTGATTAGGAAAACAAATTAAAATGGTACCAAAACATTGTAATTTTTATGTTCAAGTTGACCAAGAAACAAGCATCATTAATGGATAGGATACTAACATCTATAGAAAAACACATGTCTTAACAAATCCACAATATTTATTTGAAGACGATATTAAGAACTTCTACGCTGATGATTAAAGATTTGATGAATGCATTTTTTTTCAATTTATAATGATGTCATTATAATATATGAAATATTATGAACTTGTGTTTAATTTTATACTTGTATTATTTGTGCTATTTAAACATATTAAATTTGATAATATTATATATGTAATAAAAAAATTACATTTCACATCGCCAAAGAAAATATGTAGAAACTACATTAAAACTTAAAAAAACTGATTACATAAACATTAGAAGAATTTTTAGAAAAAAATAATACATAAAATAAGTGCAAATACAACAAAAGAAAAACAACATACAAAAAATTCAATCGATCTAAATAACTATGTAACATTTTCAAATAAAAAACAAAGACGAGAACAACAATAACTCACAAACTATTGATCTTTTTTTTTATGTTCATTTATTTTCTCTCTCAAAACATCTCATGTAGAATGTTCCTTAACATAGAACTAAATAGAATGTCCCTTACATGAAACTAAATAGATTCCTATCTTCTTCAACTTCATTTAAATTTGGATAGTATAGCAGATCTCACATTGTTGCGTGAAGTAGTTGTATTTCTATCATTCAATGAGCTTCTCTTTATCAAAAAAATCATTTTCCAGATGAAACTAGTAGTATCCATCGTTTGCCTAAATAATTTAATAAACAAAATCAAAACAAGCAATCTACTTTTGTATTCACTTGAACAAAGTAACATAAAATCTTATTTTCAATACTTTGCAATTTCAAAAAAAAAAAAACTATCTAAACTTTTAGGAGTTCTTGATGTCTGAATCCTACGACGATCTTCGTATTGACAAATATCTAAAGTTTCAAACACTTAAAATATGACTAATCTTTCAATAAAGTATCAAGGAAGAAAGAAAATTTGAAGATGAACTACGATAAAAATTAGAATTTTTCTCTCGTTTTAAAGACACACTAAATTAATATATTGTAGGAGTCCATACATCTTAACAAATGTTAAATTGACACTTTAAGTAGATAATGTTGTACACTAATTTAGTAAGTAGATGATGTAATGCACTAATTTAGTATTTAAAAATTATTTAGATTATGAATTTGAAATAATTTTTTAAAAAATATTGTGCCAAGTCAAAGTAAAAATAAAGAAAATATGATCTATGGTAGTAATTTTAGAAAAGCAGAGGGAACTATGTAGTATGAATGAGTTGGCAATATATCCCTATATCTATGTGAGGGTATTTTGATAATGCTAAGATGTCGGTTGTTAAGGAATAGGAGGTGTTGGTGGAGTTCAAGTTAATCAGTTATTGAAAATCTTCTCGAATAAAAAGGACCGTTGAATAAATATAGAAAAACCAAAATAAGCAAAGTAGAGAGAGAAAGGAGAAGCAGAGAGAAGATAAAGATTGAAGAGAGAAAGAATGGCGTAGTTTATAAGCCATAAAAGCCTCCGTTATTGAAACACCCATTTACATATATGCATTGAATAGAGAGAAAGAGTTGAGGGATTGTTGGGCATTTTACCTCCAGACGCTGACGGTCATGGCAGATTCTACTTCTAGTGCCGATTCTGTTTCCATCGACGTTGATACCATTTATCTTGGTGGAAAGGTTCTTTTTTTCCTTCTTTCTACCTTTTGTCTATTTCTATTTGCGTATTGTTAAATAGATGAAATGCCTTTGCCTTGTTAAGTTTCTCACTGAAGCGACCATGTGCTTTGTTTCTCTTTCAATTTCTAGGCATTTTTGATTTTTCAATGTGCAGTTCTTTATTGTTTTAGAAGTTGTTTAATGTAGATTAGGAATTTATACATCTTTTGACAGAAAAAGTAAATGTTCTCTATTTTTTTGGTACAATTGAGGATTTTCTTTTCAATTTGGTCAAATTTCTTGTCGAAGGTCCATATTTACATCAATTCTTGTTTGTTTTTCCAATTGGGACGTGAATAATAAAATTACTCAAATAAAGGCTTTGTAGTAATTATCACATGTACTTATCTTTGGTTAGTTGATGAATTGGATTTCATATTTTTTTATCTTAATTATGGCAAACACGTTTTTCAAATAGTTTTTTGTTCTGATTGTTTAGCCAAATTGTGAAATTCGCGATTCCAGTTACTTTCAAACGCCGTTTGCCTTTAATGTCTATCCATTTTATTTTTATTTAAAAATTTCATGTTGCTTAACATATATCTTCTCTGTTGTTGTCTTTAGTTCTTCCCTTTTCGTCTTATCTCTTTTCAAGAACTAGTGTAATCCAAAATTTCATTTCTTCTTTTTTGACATTATATTTTAATGTGTAGTGAGCTGATCATATTTTTATGCTTATTGCACATTGTTGAGGAGGGAAATTACAACATACCCCTGTAATCCCACAAGTAGTGAGGGAGAAATTATTTTTGAAAAAAAGAAAACATGTTTTCTACTTGAGGTGTGAGTAATATTGTATAAGAAAAGGAATTGAAATTATCCTACATCAAATCTTTTCTGATTTACCTAATCATACTAATTAGTGGAGATTTTTTCCTTTCAACTTTAAACTTAGAGGAATTAGTATTCTTTAGATGATAGATAATGGATGTGTGGTTTTTCATGATTTACTAAACTTGTACAAATAAATTCTATTTAGGAGCACATTGTACAGACTGGCTACGGGTCTGTGTCTGTTATAGTTTATGGAGATCAAGAGAAGCCACCACTGATAACTTATCCAGATTTAGCTCTGAATCGTAAGTGAGGGTTTGTGTTCTTATGTTCCATATTTTCCATTTTCAGGATGTTGTTTATGTGCTACCGGATTGCTTATATTATTGCTTGTTTGTTGTTGATCATTATAGCTATAATATTCTACGTTCAAACACTCTTTTTGTAGATATGGCATGTTTCCAAGGATTGTTCTTCTGTCCGGAAGCAGCTTCGTTGCTGCTCCATAACTTTTGCATTTACCACATAAGTCCTCCGGGGCATGAGGTCTGTGAATTGGACAACTTGTTTCCATTAATGTAAATTTTATTTTGGTTTTGGCTCTCTATTCCAAGTTCCATTAGAATAGACTCAATATATCTCCATTACTCATAGTGTTATCTAATTTCCACAAGAGTTCTTATAGTTGGGAGCTGCAGCAATTTGTCCAGAGGAGCATCAACCTTCAGTGGATGATTTGGCAGATCAAATAGTTGAGGTTCTTAACTATTTTGGGTAATTTCTCGGGCTTCATTTACTCTATATATTCAACTATGATTGTACAAGGATAACAAATGTTCTTTATTTTCTTGTAACTTGTGAGAGATCTATGTGTGTTTGTTTTTTTAGGCCTTTCTTGATAACATTTTTTAAGCAAGGACTCTTTCAGGGAAACTAAAAGAGGAATTCTTCTAAGCAATATTTCATACTATTTTCAGGCTATGGTCAGTAATGTGTATGGGAGTAACGGCCGGTGCTTATATACTCACCTTATTCGCGGTAATTTTGTTTTTCAAAATAGACTATATGATACTCCTCTTATTGGTCGATCCCCTATTTTACTAACATGTATCTTATATTGTAGATAAAACATAGGGAACGTGTTCTTGGTTTGATTCTTGTTTCCCCTGTATGCAAAGCACCTTCTTGGAGTGAATGGTTTTATAATAAGGTCATATTTCATTTCTTGCTTTTACTATTTTTCAAATGAGAAGAAAATAAGATTCATTGAAGTTGAGAAAATTATTCATCTGTAGGTCATGTCGAATTTACTTTACTTCTATGGAATGTGTGGTCTGCTGAAAGACTTTTTACTATACCGCTACTTTAGCAAGGTACCAGTTGTGTTCTAGTATTTGTTTAATCTGTTTTATGTCTATTTTCTTTTTGTAGTAATCATATTGAATAAAGAGGCTGCTTTAATTATTTCAGGAGGTTCGAGGCTCTACAGAAGTTCCAGAATCAGATATAGCTAAAGCATGCAGAAGAGTAAGTGCCTCATTTCTCTGGTAGTTAGTTTGTAAATGTTAGTCAATTCTAGTTTTTTTCTACCTTCTTTAGGTTATTGCGTTGCTTGTCTTAATTTTTCTTTTACTATTGTATTTGGTGTTTTTTTTTTTATCTTTTTAGTTGCTAGATGAGAGGCAGAGCATAAACATTTTACGGTTTCTACAAGCTATTGACGGGTGGGAAACTTGATCTCACTACATGAAATGTAGATAGCAATATATTGTTTTCGAATAGTCACACAATTAGACCTCCCTAAGCTGATTTTGTACATGAGCAGGAGACCAGATATCACACAAGGATTGAACAAACTACAATGCCGAACCCTTATATTTGTTGGTGATAGTTCTCCTTTTCATTCAGAGGCTCTTCACATGACTGCTAAATTGGACAGACGATTCAGTGCTTTAGTGGAGGTATGCCTGACTTTCACCTTAATTAATCTTTAACAACAAACTATGCTCATACTATGGAGTTATGCATGGCTATCTAATTTTCATTTCTGTGATGTTTTGGCAGTTAGGCAAGAAGTTGTTTGTAGTGTATACCTTAATAAAATGATGTGCATGGTCATAAGAATACGCAGAAGTGTCATGATTGAAGTTATGTGTACCTATTTAATAATATATTATTTTTAAAAATCTGATCTATAAGTTGGCATATAAATTGGATCTTGTGTTGAGTTGTAGATCTTATGTATTATCGTACATTAATTAAATGCTGAATAATATAGGAAATTGTGTTATTGAGGAAAGGTATTGGATTGTTATTGCAATTTGCAGGTAGAGGAATGTGGATCAATCGTGACAGAAGAACAGCCACATGCAATGCTGATACCAATGGAGTATTTCCTCATGGGATATGGACTATACAGACCTAACCAGTTCAGTGGCAGCCCAAGGAGCCCTCTTAGTCCATCTTGTATTTCCCCTGAGCTTCTCTCTCCGGAGAGCATGGGTCTAAAACTGAAACCTATCAAGACCCGAATTGAATCCAAAGTCCCTGGTGCACAATGATAGTGTTAGTCTATTTAGTTCAATTTGATTTGTGTATTATATTGAAAAGATAAAGAAATCCCTCTTAAGTTTAGATTGTTTCTTTTGGATTTTGTTGAGCAGGCAAGGGATATATTTATAAATGACCTGTAGGTAAGAAGTTGAAATTCTTTTATGGACATATATAGGGAGGGAGGAAAAATTGTGGATTTATTTTATTAGTAGGCAGTGAAAAAAGGGGCATTAAACATGTTCCCACTTTCAGTTGTATTTGTAAATTGGAGAAAAAGACGTTTATTTATGAAGCATGACAAATGGTGAATAAGACAACAATTGAGCTGGTTGTTACTAAATCTAGATTTTTAAATTCATGACCATCCTCCTGCACCTCCACACACACACACAATACTTCACACCCTTTAACCCATACCAAAGAAATTATACTCCCTCCCAATTTTTGTGTCATATTTTAGTTTTTATTTTGTCACAAAAAATATTTATCATTTATATAAAAGTAAAATTTTCTTTTATTATTTTTAATGAGATGATAATAATAAAGTATTTATTTAAAATTTTAATCTTTCTATTCAAAATGTTGTGTGTATTGAAATTAGACGCAATAACATAACAACACAGAAAAAGTATCAACACTTGGCACTAGTTTGACGAAAGCAGAGGTCTGGTTATCATGGATGCTTTGTGGTCTGCCAGCGAGATAGGGGGTGGCAATTTCATTGTCTTGCATTATACCAAAAAAATACTTTCCATTTTATTTTCCTTCTCTTCATTCAATCCGTGTCATGGCTCATGTCCTTCCAAACTATTGGAATGAGAGAATATAGATCTACCATCATACATAAGATCCAATTACATTTTTTACAATTTTATTTAGGCTAAATAATTAATTTAAACTTCACAAAATTAAATACAGACTCATACACTACATACAAAATTAGGACATCTAAGTACCATCTCTATAAACACTTTCGAGTTTTGACTAATTACCCAACATAACAAGACTTTTTAAAGTATAGTACTCTGTTTCTTTTAATTTTCATGTGTACTAAAAATACTTGTTTGAAAATAGTAGTCAATTTAAACAATCAAGAGAGAATTTATTATCCCAAGTCTAAATACATTTAAGTTTCAGATGTTTGAAACTTCAGACATTTACACTAAATGATAATGCTAAAACTACCCTTCTACTATATTAAAAGAATATACGGCCACTAGTAATATAAACCTAACTTTAGAGTCAGAGTCGATCTCTTAAGGACAAAAATGTTAGATTCTAACCTCGAAGCTATTAGTTGAACAAGGTAATTGTAATCTCTGTGAAAAATAATTTGGAGTTATACTAAATTATTACTAATTCACGGGTTGAACAATGAAAATATAATTAATGGATGAAAGTATATCAGGGGTGTGTATATTTGAAATGATTCCAATGAATGAGTCTCAATTATTGAATTTTGGGGTAAATTTGCTTGTGGGTATGTTAAATAGATGGTAACCACAATCACGGTTGAGTCAATTGTGATGTATTAATGTGAATCAATTAAGACTTTACACGCAATTTACACAAGAATTAAAGGAACTTATGCAAATTAATAGCTAAAAGATCCAAAATCTTAGTCAGTTGAATTATATTACGACATTCAACACAAATATGCATTACCCGCAACTATCATGCAATCCTTCAAATACCAAGAGATCTAAACATAAATCTAAGTTTGCAACCTCAGATTAACAATTATAATTGAAGGAAAATATAAAGCCCTGATAAATTAACATAAAAAAATCCAATAAATCAAAGACTCATTACAAAAAATTAATATCCAACTACATTCCACACAACCAACATTGTGGTTTAAGCCAGTCATGTTGAAATTAAGAATAGAGTTTGTCACGACCCAAGCCTAGGGCGTAGACGTGACATGGCGAATAGGAAGTCCGAAGGCAACCCAAACAAACTTCTTAACATATCATTTGCACATATTTGATTTCGCATAAACATTAAAAGATAAATAAGCACATTGCAAATAATTTTTAAAGGAAGCAGGGCTTTGGACTCACGCTATGGGGATGTTATAGAGAAGAAGATAAATATGAATCACATAGCAAATAAGTCTAAGGGGTGGATAAATATGACTCACGCTATGGGGGCATTTAGGGACTTGGGACTTTTATCACCTTTCATCACTATCGATAGCGTCAACTAGTATCACATAAGGGATATGGTCTACGGGATAAGTTTTCATGAAATCTCAATATAAAATTATAGGTACATAGTGTAGTATCCAACAATACCTCTAAGCATGAATAGGATGGGGGTCGAAACATTTTCAAGGCTCACCCTCAAACTAGAAAGTAAATGGAATAAAGTCTCAACATGAGTAAAATAGAAACTGAATATTGTCCCTGGACTACAGGACTCACCAACTCTCTTCTTTCAATGATCCAAAGCTAACCACGTGGAGGATATCAATGAGCGTCGGTCCCTGCATGGTTAAATCATGCAGGCATAGAAGTATGTGTCAGTAATTAAAATGTACTGGTATGTAGGTAGGTGATGCATGACATGAAAATAAATAATGAAATGATTCATGCTAAGTCTTGCGTTAAAAATGATACATTTACAAAGTCATTAGTAAGCCGTAATCAAGCTAATATTATTTAAACATAGAGAATAATTTTAGAAAGTACATAGTAGGATGCATAGATAAATATAATAGAAAATAAGCAAATTAATAAACTTGAAATATACATATCGGTGATCATTTAGACATTTTACTCTCACCATAGAATATGGAATAATGCACATGAGAAATAAAGAACTTACCATTACTTGAATGCATGATAGGTCACATAAACTTAAATTAGTGAGAAATACATGATGTCATACATAATTAAAGTATTAATATTCTTGGGTAAACAATACATCACTTTACATAAAAATACTATTTTATTATGCAAGGTACATTGGTAATCATAATGGAGACCACCTTACACACTTGTAGACATCATCATGTACCTTTAGGGGAAAATACCATTTGAACTTGTGAAAAAATGAATCATAGAAGCTTTAAATCACCTTTGGACATAACATAAAGGAACTATTTAATTTATCATGAAAGGACCTCTTGGGGACATGAGGAGAACCTAAACATATGCGATAAAATCATTTGAGTTCGTAAAGCAATGAGTTATATGAATTCTAAACACCATCAATAGTAGTAAGCATATTTGGACATAATAATAATAAGGGACCATCATAAATCATCATAAGAGAATATCTTGAGGACTTGAGGGGAACATGAGCATATATAGGATAACCATGGATCAAGAGTGACATATAACATAAAGCTTTGGGGACTTAATAAAAGATAGTGAGAGAGACCGTAACCAATATAAACCATGTAAGCTAATTGTCACGTCCCAATTTATGGGCCGTAACTGACACCCGTTTGGGGTGCCCAGAACATAAGTCAAATCAGAATCCAGAATAAATTACTATTCATTTTTAAAGAAAAATTTGGGCAGAGTTTCATTTGTATTACTGGTTAGCCACCTGAAATAGAAAACAACAGCGAGCCAACAGAGAAGATCATAAACATAAGCAGATATGTATGCGGGCCGACAA